>CAUYRH010117038.1:0-19192 GCA_963574655.1 Perodicticus potto | reverse complement strand
CCCCCCCTCCGAGGAGCGGGCGTCCTTGCCGGTTAGACGGCACAGCCGCTTCTCCAGGGGATCGGGAGACCTGCGAGGTTAGACGGCAGAGTGGCTCCTCCAGGGGAACGGGAGACCTGCACGGTTAGATGGCAGAGTGGCTCCTCCTCAGAGGAGCTGGAGACCTGCGCGGTTAGATGGCAGAGCGGTTCCTCCAGGGGAGCGGGAGACCTGCGCGGTTAGACGGCAGAGTGGCTCCTCCTCAGAGGAGCGGGAGACCTGTGCAGTTAGACGGCAGAGCGGCTCCTCCAGGGGAGAGGGAGACCTGCGCGGTTAGACGGCAGAGCGGCTCCTCCAGGGGAACGGGAGACCTGCGTGGTTAGACGGCAGAGTGGCTCCTCCAGGGGAACGGGAGACCTGCGCGGTTAGATGGCAGAGTGGCTCCTCCTCAGAGGAGCTGGAGACCTGCGCGGTTAGACGGCAGAGCGGCTCCTCCAGGGGAGCGGGAGACCTGCACGGTTAGAGGGCAGAGCGGCTCCTCCTCAGAGGAGCGGGAGACCTGCGCGGTTAGACGGCAGAGCGGCTCCTGGACTATTGTGTATCTCACTCGGGACACATGGCAATGTGAACACAGGGCTGGCCTAAGAGTTTAATCTGAAGTCGGTGCCTGGCTTCTGAGATACACACTTTAGGTAAGACCTGGAAATAGGGGTGATCAGACTGACCTCACCAAGGCCATCCCAGTAAAGAAGGGGATAGCACCCACAGCTCTGTGGTCTCACACCTGCTGCTGAAGTGTAGTATCGGGACTGAAGAAAAGTAACAGTAAGATGGCTCAGCACCTGTAGCTCGACGGTTAAGGTGCAGACCACATACACCAGGGCTGGCAGGATCGAACCCATCCCCGGCCTGCCAAAAAACAAAGGCAACTACAATAAAAAAAAAAAATAGCCGGGCATTGTAGCCGGCGCCTGTAGTCCCAACTACTTGGGAGGCTGAGGCATGAGAATCACCTAAGCCCAAGAGTTTCCGGTAGCTGTGCTCTGTGACACCACAGATCTCTATCGAGGGCAACAAAGTGAAACTCTGTCTGAAAAAAAAAAAAAAAAAAAAAAACGCAGTAAGAATTGATACTGACAAACAGATCTAGGAACACATTCCTGAAGGTCAAGAAAAATGGGAACAGGAAAGTGGAGTATTTTCAGTAACAGTTCATCTCCCAGAAGAGTCTTAAGAGCTGACAAAAAAGAATCTCAAGGGTGGTGCCTGAGGCTCAAAGGAGTAGGTTGCCGGCCCCATATGGCGGAGGTGGTGGGTTCAAACCCAGCCCCAGGCAAAAACTGAAAAAAAAAAAAAAAAAGAAAGAAAGAGAGAAAGAGTCTCAGTCAGTTTCTCTGATGTGGATTCAATTTTTTTTAGATAAACTCTCATTTCTTCATGATTTAGCTTCTCTTTTAACTGGAAGGGAAAGTGCTGAGTCTCTAGTAGCTCTGAAGTTTGTCGAACAAAGACAGTCTTCACTGCCAATGTTGAGCACACTCCCACGGTCAGCACACTCCCTTTTTTAATCCATTTTGCCTGATCAAGCATAGCATTTTCTGCAGCCTTCTGAGTTGTTAAAAACAATATTTCAACTGCAAACACATACATACACATGCGGATGTTTGCAGTGAAATGAGCTATGAGCTAATCTTGAATGAATGTCTTGAATAAATGTCGAAATAAAAACTCACCTATGAGTTTTTAAAAAGAAATCTATGGCAATGGAAGCAAAACTACTGACTTCAGTCTTTTATCTTTATGGATAAAAGCTCCTAAAATGTTAACAGAAATCACTAGATAAATGAACACTATTTTATGTTACATCTAATAAAGATATATATGCTATAAAATTTTGAAAATCCAGAAAAGCAAAAGGATAGAATCAAATAATCTTTAAGTGTCACATCTAGACAGTGAGGCACTGCTCACATTTTGTCCTGTTGGTACAGAAAAGATTTTGATGTTTATAATGCAACCTGTCTGTCCCTTAGCTGTCTGAAAAAAATGTATATTTGCTTAGGGTAAAAAGGATGATTTTTTGAAATTATTAGAAATAAACATGAATCAATTTAGCATACAGAAATTTTAAATCAAATGCACGAACTTTCCTCGGTCAACAAACACCTCTGTTTTGTATGACTTGTATGACTGAAATGGCAATGATTATTTTGGAAAACTTATTGAAATGGTGGGAGAGGACATAGGAAACCAAAGTGTGAGGTTTGGGGGTTTGACTCCTTTCTAAGGAAATAGCAAGAGAATTCTTCTCAGAGAAGTCATATCTAAATACCCTGGGGGGTGGGAGGGGCTGTGCTTTCATTTAAGTGGGTGAAGCAGAGGAGCTTTTTTCGGTCTTGGTGAACATTTAGCATACATTTGTCTTATTTATATGGTTACCTAATTTTTCTCATATTGGCTTAAACTTTTATTTAACATTGTTTTTATTTCTATTTTTTGTAATTAAAAAAAAATCCTGTAATTCTTCTAATCTTAAGAGTATATCTATATACAACCTTATTAGTTCTTACTTCTTACTCCTTTTAGTTTGAGTTTAGTTGATATTTTAGATAAACATCCAAACATTAAAATATGTGATTTTCCACCATGCTTTGGAATCCAAGCATGGTCTGCAAAACTTTTATCCAAAGTGAGACCTGACACTGCTGCCAGTGTAGAGAACATCCCAAACTTCGTGCCAGATCTGAACATTGTAGAATCTCTTAGAAACCAGTTCACAACCAGTTTACTGTTCCCTGATTATCTCAAGGCAAGTAGGCGCTCTTGATTTATTAGTCACAATGGTCTTAAATTAGAGTGGAACAGTGATATTGCAGGGACCAGGTTAAATGTTCAAAGGGATGGAGCTTAGAGAACTGAGTGAGCACAATGAAAGCTGGAAAATCAGAAGTCCAACTAGGATACAGGAAATAGGAAGTAGGAAATAGGAAGCAGGATACAGGAAACAGGAAGTAATGACAAGATGGATGGCCACCCCTGGAGAAAAGATGGTTCCGATAAGGCATGTCTAGCTGATAGCCATGGTAACTCAGGTGCTTCATTTGGCTTTCTGAAAACAGGAAGTAAACAGGTTCTGGCCATAGTCACCAGAGGCACAGCCAGCAAGAATTAGAAGAAAAGAGCTGCTTATTAGCCCAGGAGCTTAGCTGAGAGGATTCTCCTCCCTCAGATTCACACCTACAGGAAAGCTAGAAGACCATTCACCAGAATAGCCTTGCCTGACAACCCTGTAAAGAAATTTGCTTTTTTCATTAATTCCACAGAAACTGTAAATCTTTGCAGTTGTAAAGATACATAAAAATGTGTAATTCATTAAGATTTCATATATTTCTTAGTGGCACTGCTGCTTGACCCTTAATGCCTTAAGCAGCTGTGAAAAATGAGAATGAAACTACTTAGAAATATTCCACGAAACTCATTCCTTCAGAAAACTTATGGGCAGTGGAACAGAGGGAGCTGTTATAACCACATTGACAGTATACTTCATCATCCCTGTCCTGAAAGAAAGCTTTATTTTCAATTAATAATTAATTTAGCCACCTTTCCAACAAGTCAACTGAAGAACACTATTTAGTTTTTATTTCTTGCTCATGATTTAAAAAAAAAAAAAAAAGGGCTCTAAGGAGCCTGTGCACCAACTCCTAGTCAAGTTCTAAAGGGCTCAGGCACTGGTAAAACTGGTGCCACAAGCCAGAGCTTCTAAGGCCCACTTTGGGATTATTATAGAATCACCTCCCTGATAAAGTGTGGATGGCCTCAGTCCAGCTCCTAGCAGACATCTGTCTGCATCAAACACAAAATAAGCCTCAATTGGCAGGGTCAGCAGAGCAAAGGAGATTTCATGGGTGTGGGATAAACCAACCCTGCAGGTAAGAAATGACATCACGTCATAGAGATGGGCTCTTCCTGGTGAGTTCTGAGAAGCCACTTCCTCACTGTTGCCTGCCATGTGAAGAGCAGACACAGCGAAGCGGGCCCTCAGACCTATCATAAGCAAGACGTCCACTTCTGTGAGCGGTCATGGTTACTGTGGAATAAGGCTGATGCACGTCTCTAAGCCTATTTCCGCTTCTCTGTACGTTGTGGGGTATCGTGTATTCTCAGATGGCATGAGGGGGAAGAGTGGAAGGTGTCAGCTATTGTTTTCCCAGATTTTACACAGAGATATTTGATACTCATCCCCACCGAAGAAAACACACACTATAAAAATGTTAAATAATCTGGTTGGCGCTTTGACGTACTTTAAATATTCTCTATCATTATAACCAACGCATTATGCATGAGCAGCACCTGCTTAAAACCACAGACTGAAACCTCCACCAATATGTAAACTCCTACAAATGGTTCTAATGGCTTTCTTTTTCTTTCAAACCATGCCACTTGCTTATAGACAAAAGTACCATATCTAATACTGCTATAATAATGATAATAACAATAGTAATAAAATACCAGTGCATCTTTTACACATTACCCCATTTCAGCTTCCTCTTGAATGTTACTGAGTTGTAGGATAGACTATTCAAATTACCTCTATGAATAATTCATAAATATATAAGTTTTTTTAGCAAAAATAACGAAACACGATTTTTAAATTCTTGACTCTGTCACTTGTGCACATGTATTTGGGGTGTGCTTGTGAACGCACGTGGATACGAGGGGGATTTTTAGAAACAAAAGTCAGTCATGCTGATTTGCCAGAAATGCGTATCTGAATCTAAGCTGCTTGTATTAGTCAAAGGGGCTCTAAAGAAGCAAAGCCCAAAAAGACACTTGTTATGAGGAAGTGGCTCACAGACTTATGGAGGTGGGCAAGGCCAAAGGTCTACATGGGGAGTCAGTGAGCTAGAGACCCAGAAACTGATCTTGTGGTTCCAGCCCAAAAGCCAGTAGGCTGAAGCCCGGGAGAGCCAATGTTTCTGTTTGAGTTCCAGGAGGAGAAAGCTGCTGTCCCACTTTAAAGGCAGTCGGGCAGGAGTGAGTTCCCTCCTACTCAGGGATGAGTCAGCCTTCCTGTTCTAGTCAGGCCTTCCCCTGATTGGACGAGGCCCCCCATGTGGGGGCGGGGCACTCCGCTGACCGATTCAACTGTGACTCTCATCCTAACACACTCACAGAAACACCCAGAATCACATTTCACCAGATGTCCAGGTGCCCCATTGCCAAGTCAAGCCAACACATAAAATTAACCATCACACCACATTAGCATCAATACCATTAAGGTGATCCCTCCTTAGCAGCGGTAAGAATAGGATATATAAAGAAGGACGGCAGTTACACTTTAGAGATCATCAGTCACCACGTTGAATAACCTGTTGATGGAGTAAAAATTGTTTCCATTCCCACTGGTGGTGTTATTGGTGGTGTTTGGTGAGCTGTATCTGTCATTTAGGGCAAAAAAAAAAAAATTAGAGGATGCGAGGAACTTTCAGTCACGCACGTTCTTTAAGTGACACCTACCATCGTGGTCATGGTCATGGGCTTTGGAGTGAAATGTGTGGAATGGGATTGGGGAGGTAGTTCCAGGAAGAGAGAAAGAAAAACAAACAAATGCAATAAAAAGTGCACCAGGTTGCTTTGTCATGAGATCAAAACAGAAGGGCAACTTAAGCACAAGATAGACACCAGGTAACACAAGCCCTTTCTTCAATTCCTCCCGACTAAATCCACAATGAGTTATTACAAGTGAAACAAAAATTTTTACAGATAGTGTTCTGGGTCTTATGTTCAGGGAGCTTGAAAATGATGGAGTACAGACAATGTATAGATTTTTTTTTTTTTTCAGAAGCTTAGGGGTCAATTGATCAAAATTTTAATTTTGCAATGATAGGTAATTCTACAGTCTATAAATTTTAACTAAAGATGATTCATCTTTAGTTGAAATTCACATAACCAGCTGGAACAAAATCTAAAATGTTTGTCTTTATTTCCCTCCAAAAATACAGAAAATCGTAGTCTTCTCTATTGCTAACCATTTCTTCTACAAGTCACCGACGTGCTCACAACCCAGGATGGTTCTGTGGGCTTCAGTGATCTGTCGCAGCATCTGGCAGCAGGAAAGCTGAGGGGACGTAATCTCAGGAATTAAGGTCACCATTATCAACAAAGTAAAACTTAGGAAATCAAGTCCCAAATAATTGTTTTGCCTCATTTTTCTCGTAAGAGATTTTTAAAATACTCTTTTAAAAAGTGAACCATCAAAAAAATCACTAGAAATAAAACCGATCATCTTTTATCAATCATCAATACCGTTCTCTTATACACTAAATGAAATCCCATCACATTAATCGAATAAAACATTTTTTCACTAGAATTTTGAGATGACAATTTCACCAACTTTCTTCAAATCTAAAATTCTTTTTTTTTTTGAGACAGAGCCTCAAGCTGTCACACTGGATAGAGTGCCGAAGCATCACAGCTCACAGCAACCTCCAATTCCTGGGCTCAAGCGAGTCTCTTGCCTCTGCCTCCCAAGTAGCTGGGACTATAGGCGCCTGCCACAACGCGCGGACATTTTTTTTTTTTTTTTGGTTGCAGCTGTCATTGTTGTTTGGCGGGCCCAGGCTGGATTCGAACCTGCCAGCTCAGGTGTACATGACTGGTGCCTTAGCCCATCGAGCCACAGGCGCCGAGCCCAAATCTAAAATTTAATAGTTCTTATCATTAACTTTTTAGTAACTTTTTATGTTTCCTAAGTTGATGTATAATTATCCATTCCATATTCTCCTGTGCTCACTGGATACAGATGTTAACTGCACCCCATTAATCTGGTGTTGACTCAGAAGGTTTTGTTAGTCTTATTGGAAAGGCCGAAAGGAAAAGCATGAAAGAATCTTCAGTTACTTTTTGTTTTTCTTCTCATTCTGATATATGGTGTTTTACTATTTATTAAAGAAAAAAACAGGTTTGGGATATAAATCAAAGAAACTTCACCACATTTCAACATTTCAGGAGACTTGTAATGATCTGGTTCTAAATGCTGGTTTTAAAACCTGGGAGTTTACAGAGAAGGAAGTGGCAAAGGACGTCCCAGTTTTCTAACACATAGAACAATTCAGCAAAATAATATTTTTATCAAGTCAAGACTCTGAAAAATATTCAAAAATGGCAAACAAAAGCCTGGAGATAAATTTCTGCAATATTAAGTGTCAGGATCTTAGCATCTTGTTTGATTCTCTGGACTTTAAAATAAATTGAAGAAAGTATAAAGAAAATACCTACAAACAATTAACGCTTCTAGAAAATATTATCTAATATAAAACTATAAAGTGCTATAATAACTACAAAATCCTAGTTATTTAACCTTGAAAAATAAAGGTTAAAGAAGAAGAAATGGCCTTGAAATATATAAAAAAGAAATGTCACAGTTATATCATTAGAGAAAATTTTGGATTTATTTTCTCAACCTATATCCTGGCCATCCATGACCAGCCACCATTTGTCAGAAGGGGACACTGAGTTCAGGCAAGGGAAGTGGTTTGTTCAGGAACCAGAGTTATTTCACGGAAAATCTAGAGATCTGAATCCTAGCATCTTGTAAATTTCTTTCAGCTTTCTGAGATACAATACTTAGGTAATTTTATAAATTTTTCTCACAAATATACCAGGATCTACTATTGAAATGAACATTTGCATCAAAGCAACTGCTTCAGAAAGCTGGGATAATAGTGTAGTTTTTTGAAATTATTTGTAGACCCAATTTAAAGACCACAATAGACTCTACAATTTTTATTCCAAAATGTTTGCCTATCACCATACCCACGTTAAATAATAGAATAAGCCCAGAAACTTGTTTCTAAATGACTTTTGTTCATTGTTAAAAGTCAAATCTATCTGAGCGGTGCCTGTGGCTCAGTGAGTAGGGCACCGGCCCCATATACTGAGGATGGCGGGTTCAAACCTGGCCCTGGTCAAATTGCAACAACAACAAAAAAATACCTGGGCATTGTGGCAGGTGCCTGTAGTCCCAGCTACTTGGGAGGCTGAGGCAAGAGAATTGCCTAAGCCCAGGAGTTGGAGGTTGCTGTGAACTGTGACACCACAGCACTCTACCGAGGGCAATAAAGTGAGACTCTGTCTCTACAAAAAAAAATAAATAAAAATAAAAAAAAAATTTTTAAAGTCAAATGTATCTTAAAGCAACAGTCCCTAATATTTTGGACACCAGGGACTTGCTTCAGGGAACTCAATTTTTCCATGCACTGGGGGTGAGTGGGATGATTTCGATGTGAGTCTGCAGGAAAGTGATTTATTATGGTCTCTGCTAATGACAATCTGGATTTGCAGCTGCTCCAGAGCACTGGCATCCACACCTCAGCTCCACAGCAGACCAGCAGGCATTGGATTCCCGTAAGGGATGCACAATCTGGACCCTTTGCACACACAGCTGACAGTAGAATTCACACTCCTACTAGAATCTGGGAGCTGATAGGAAGCAGGCGGGCCTCAGATGGCCATGAGAGTGATGGGGACCGGCTGTAAATACAGAAGTTTTGTTCACTTGCCTGCCTCTCACTTCCCACTGTGCAGCCTGGTTCCTAACAGGCCACCAACGGGTACTGGTCCTCAGCCCAGGGTTTGGAGACTGCAGCCTCAGAGGGCTGAGATTTGTCTCTAGAAACTTGGATCTCGGCCGTGGAAATTATTCCAGAGGAGTACTGAAATATTTGAGGTACAGCAACAATGAATAATAATTACGCAGTTTTCCAATGTGAACACACTGTAGGACTGTCATTAATCTGCCCAGTATATTTGTGTATTAACCCAGGTAAGTTATATTAAAGAGAAAAATAAGTGGTGAGTATTTTTCTTTTGAATATTTTTAATAAGGTTATGCTATGAATGCTATTTTGGAAATAAATCTTTTTCTTTTAGAGCCCATTCCATTTGACTTGAAATACTAAAATCTTAGGACAATTTATTAACCACACCAGTAGAAATGTGACAATCTCTTTATACTCTTTAACC
This sequence comes from Perodicticus potto, assembly GCA_963574655.1. Lineage (NCBI taxonomy): Eukaryota > Metazoa > Chordata > Mammalia > Primates > Lorisidae > Perodicticus > Perodicticus potto. Next base: position 10,189 of record CAUYRH010117038.1, on the reverse strand, counting down.
CTGCAACAGTAGCACAATTACAGACAGTTAGAGAACCATTAGGACGGTGTTGTAAGTATATGTTTTAACGATATATGCCATGTTCCTAACAAATACAGATAAAATATATATATTTTGTATTTTTTTTATTTTGGTGCTGGAACATAATTAATATGCTTCAAAAGTATTTAAATATAATCACGTCCAGAAATGGTAACACTGTTTAGTGGATAGCTAAGGTGTAACAAAATCTTTGCCTTATCTTGGAGAAGGATGGAAACACAAGATAATCGTAGACTTGCTTACAAAAAGCTGTGTGTTAAAATTCAAAGATAAATGGTAAAATAGTGGATATATAACTTTTGCTTCTAGAAGTGTCTGATCTGAGGTAGAATACCAGAGCCTGGCTAAGCCCTTAAAGGTGGATGCTGCAGTAGGAACACCCACCACTTTGAAACGAAGCTTTAAAAAGCCCCAACTAACTCTTGCCTGGGGTGCAGACCTACAGAGTCACTAGGGAGGCCAGAGAGAGCAGACACACCTTTGCAGTCAGGAGCTGACTCGGCCTCGCCAGGCTTAGTAACTAGGTCAGAGTGTTCACAATGACAGCAGAGGAGCCGTAAGTGGTGAAGACCTACTTTTGGCATGAAGCTCTCCAAGTCGTCCTCAAACTGCAGAAGACAGAGAAGAGTGAATGAGAAGAAAGAAGTAGGGAATAAATGAACATTAATATGTGCTTGTAAATCAAAATTCCAAAACGTATACGCAAACATGGCAGTAAAAGAGAAAATAAATAGAAAATTCTTCTAGATAAAATGAACACGTAAGAGCAATGTGAAAATGACTTGAAGATACACGTGGTTAGGATACTCAAAAAGGTAAATTCTTAGTAGAGAAAGAAATTATAAAACCACACAGGCGGTAATGAAACAAGAAGAGAAGTCTACGAAAAAGAACAAATTATAAAGCCTAAAAATAAAAATGCACTCATTCATATTTTTTTTTTTAATCAACGGATAAGATAGTCTTCAGACTAGGGAAAGAGAGAGCTTAGAAAGTTAAATGCTAGCATTGTACAATTCTACCTGAATTCAGCGCAGGAAGACAAAAGTTTTTTTAGGACATATCACAGAACAGTTAAGAATCAAGGAAAGTATCTCGGTAGGATCCACCATTCAGTATGATTCCAGGTGAAGAAACAGCTGAGAATTTTTCAGAACCAATAAAAGGTGTGACTCCTCAACCAGTGTTCAATTGAATACATAAAAATAAATCCAATACATCATTTTTGATGTCTAACTTGTTTTTAGAAAACAACTTTGAAGTCTGAGAGTAGTATGTGAAATCTCAGTTATATTTGAGTTTATATTTAGACTTGAATTTGGAACTATATGGAGGTCAAAAGTAATATTTCACAATATCGTAGTCATTGTACTTATTTTCTGAGGTTGATGGCTTCTGGGAGAAATAAACCTTCCTACCTAAAATTATTGCCTCATTTGGAAACAAAGTCCTTTTGATTATTTCAATTTTTCTTCTTTTTTATACCAATAATATATCTAATTTCAAAGTCACCTTTCAAAATGCACGTTTTTATTGTTGTTGTTTATTATTTTAATAGAATAGGTAAAACAATTCTACCACTGTGAATTTGGCTTCCAAGCTCTACCTTTTGAAACCTGTACTAGTTCATAGTAATTTTAGAGAATAATTTGTTATTTTTAAAAAGATACTTTATCAAAGACAAGTGTAGATTGGAGAGTCCACACAGAAATAGATATGATGATAAAGTAATTAGAGCATGTTTTGAGAATCTTTATCAATTTTTCTGTGAAAATGTCACTGAATCACTGAAAGTAAGTTTATTTTCTTTGTCATCATTCAGCAAACTCTACCTCATCTCAAAAAGAATTCCAGACAATTATGTCAATTGATTATAGAGTTTTTCCAATTTTACATTTCTATGCTATAGCAAGAGTAGTAATACTTAGAATTTATAGAAGTGTAGCTTTGAATTTTTCCTTTCAGATACTCAAATGTGTATTCAGCAAGATCCAATTCTTCTTGTATGTTGACTAGCAAAAGCTATATTATAAATGTAAGTGGTAGTTCCAAATAGAATGTTTAATCATTTTTGAAGAATTAAGCATTAATATTTATAAAAGGAATATAATACCTGTTAGGTAATATAGTGTTGATTCCTGACAGCCTCAGTTGTTATTTTACATAGCAGACATTAATTATATTATGTCTTATTGCAGACAGTTGCATAAATTATATCCATGATTTCCGCCCTTAAAGTAGGTGATTTTTTGTTTTGTAACAACATTGTAGATTAGTTTTTAAGAGCAACTGCTTTAAAAACTATTTCAATTTTAGGTCTGCATTTCCTATTTGAAATTTGAATCACTCATGCACGATAAAACCAAGAAATAGAAATCACTCCAAGTCTTTCAAATGAAGGAGATTTAATAAGGAAATTGTTTACTCAAATGATTAAGGAGCTGAGATGCTCATCAAAGAACCACAAGACTACAGAGATTAGTAACAATAGGAAGCAACTCTCGCCCCTAAGGCTAGAGGGACCATGGGGAGGTGGTGGTGTTTCAAGGGCCCAGGATCCCAGTGGGAGAGAGAGCCAGAGCAGGGAGAGAGGCCCATCTGGTGGGAGCTAAAGCCAAGGAGACGCACCTGCTCCCAGAGATGCCCTGAGAACGGGGGAGACATATCCTGACTTCCACCCTTCTTCCATCAATATTTCACAAACACCTTCCATTGGTCCCATAGCCCCAGAAGCCACAGGGCAGGGATGCCTTGGAAACGTAGTTCTCTGTGATGTCAGGGAGAAGAAGGGGTAAGAAACAGATCTGAGAGAAAAACAGGCTAATTACCATTTTTGCATTTTTTTCCCTTACAAAATGAACATCATATTCCAGTGTTGTTGTAAACACTAAATTGTGCATCTGAAGCCCTGAGCAGGGTGCCTGCCATAGTGCAAGGTCTCAGTAAATGTGAAGTACTTTTATGATAGATTTTAAGTCTCTATATTTTTAAAAAGTTTTTAATTTTTATTGTGTTTGTGGTTGCTGTCCACGTTGTTTTGACTTACAGACTTACACTCCAGAAGTACTTTTCCGTCCTTCCTCTTTATATCACATCTAACTTCCTTCTCTTCATTTCTGAAATCCTTATTAACTAGTGTTGAAAATTTCATGGGTCAAGTGACATTTACAATTTCAGCTTGGATAATGGAAAATTTTTTTGAAATAGGTAAATGGAAATGGTTTTATCGTTGTAGTTTTTCGAATGCCTATGAGATATCATGTTTGACACTTTAAATACTGTATCTTATTCAGTCCCTTCATGACACATAGAATACAAAATATTAATATCATTAATGATGAAATAAGAAGGAAAAAGACCAGGGATAAAATGACTTGGTCCGAGTGACGTTTGCAAATCCTTATGTGACCCAGCCTCTGCCTACCAGTCTGACTTTATATCACTTTCCCGGGCATCTCATGTTCATCAGCTTTAGCCACCCTGGCTATTGAGGGTGACAGTGGCTGATGAACATCGGATAACAGGGAAAGTGATATAAGGTCAGACTGGTAGGCAGAGGATTTGCAAATGCACATATTTCTGCTACATGCAATGAAGGTTTTAAATGGTGTGAGGGTACGACTTGGTTAATTCTTTTTGAATGGCCACTCCAATTGCTGGAATGAAAATACACAGAAATCTAATAGTCGAAGCAAGGAGACCCATCAAAGACAACTGTAGAGTCATCCTGGAGTTAAGCAGTGGCAGCTCAGAATTGGGTGAACCCAGGTAGGTGGAGAGGGGTGAACAGGCCTGGGAAGCTGCTCACAGCAACAAGACTTGATGACATTTTAAAAGTGGGATAAAAGGATCAGGAGAAGCCAAGGAAAGCTCTTTGAAGTTCTTTGTTTTTATTACCTTGATAAATGTCATCTTGTGCAATCTTGTTTTTCTTTTTTGTTGTTGTTGTTATTTGAATACTGTTTTTCTTAAAAGATGTATTTCAGTTAATGTCCAAATAATCACTTAAAGTGCTCTCTCACTGTGGTTTTGATTTTCATTTCCCTGATGATTAGTGATATTGAACATACCTGTTGGCCATCTGTATACCTTCTTTGGAAAAAGTGTCTATTCAAGTCCTTACCCCATTTTTAAATCAGGTGCCCTGTGCCCATTTCTAAATCAGGTTATTTGTTTTATCGCTATTGAGTTGGCGAAGTTCTTTATATATTTCAGATTTTTATATTTATGTATGTATTTATTTATTTACAGTGAGACAGAGTCTCACTTTGTCACCCTCAGTAGGGTACAGTGGCATCACAGCTCACAGCAACCTCCAGCTTTTAGGCTTAGGTGAATCTCTTGCCTCAGGTTTCCAAGTAGCTGAGACTACACATGCCTGCCATAACGCCTGGCTATTTTTTGTCACAGTTTGGCTGGGGCCAGGTTCAAACCCACCACCCTCAGTATATGGGGCCAGCGCCCTACTCACTGGAGCCAGAAGCACCACCCCTATTTCAGATATTAACCCTTTATCAGATATATGATTTACAAATATTTCCCCCATTCTTTAGGCCGTTTTTTCATTTTATTGACTATTTCCTTGGCTGTGCAGAGGCTTTTTAGTTTGATGTAGTCCCATCTGTTTATGCCTGCTTTTTTTCACCTGTGCTTTTGGTATAATATTCAGAACCCACTGCCGAGCTCAATGTCAAGGATTTTTCCCCCTATATTTTCTTCTAGTTTTATGGTTTCCAATCTTATGTTTAAGCCTTTAATCATTTTGAGTTGATTTTTGTGTTTAGTATGAGATAAGGGTCCAATTTCACTCTTGCATATGGATATCCAGTTTTCCAACATCATCTATTGAGTGGGGTTTTTTTGTTTGTTTGTTTTTGGTTTTTTTTTCTCATTGTGTGTTCTGGGGCACTTGATGAAAATTAGTTGACCGTATATGCATGAGTTTGGCTTCTGCTCAGGCATTCTTCCCATCTAAGGAATGTTTGTGTTCATTCTACCTCAGGGATGGAGTAGGGGAAGGGAGGAGAGGTGAGGAATGACAAACTTGTCCTTGGTTGAGCAGCTTCCTACTCTCTTGTTCTGGCCCCATTTCTCCAGGGTTTTGGAAGGCGGTGTGGGGCCTCCTGTAGGTCCACCATGCTCAGGGCTCACTTGATGGCCTGGCTTCACGTCTGGTCCTTCCATTCAGGCACACATCTCTGGAGTCTCTTCCCTCTTCCAGGGGCTCCAGTCCAGCTCCCTCTGTGCATGGTCCACACATATTGTCCACAGGACACACACGAGCATCCTCCAGCAGGCCACGTTAGAGCTGTTTCAACACAACCCTCCTGGGCAGCCTACTAAACAGGAAGTAGATAGGCTTTCCCTGCACTTCCTGTATCCAGGCACTAAACAGGAAGTAGATAGACTTTCCCTGTATCTGGGCTGATGTCAGACGCTTGGCATCAAAATAACAAACCAGAAATATCATTTAAGAAGTATAAATCCAAAAGCTTTGTCACTGCTCTTAGTGATCCAAAGCAGTAAAGTATTTTAAAGTAAATTAGGATATAAGCACGTAAGTTAAATCAGCTTGAATTTTTTAAGTTATCTTTGCTTCTCTCTCTCATTATTGAAAAAAATATATGTTCATCCAGATTGAGAATCCTTTCTACTTGAGAGCACATTCTCACTCATCCATAGTTTATTTGAATCAGAGAGTTGTACTACATGGTTAAGGCTAACAGAGACAGCAGGTTAGAGCTTGTCTTCAGCCTAAGGGCAACGACATCCCTTGTTTTTCCAGCACTGCTGATTGAAAGTAGAATTCACAGAACACACCCTTGGCTCTCAAAAACATGAGAATGAGTGACACAGTACTATTTTAGCCCATGCTTCCTTAAATCTTGATTTGGGATTCTTTTTCTCTCTTTGTGATTTCTAAAGAATATGCTATATACATGTTTTTAGCAAGAAGCCCAATGGAAATGTTTACCCAACAGAAATATAAAGCTAACAATGAACCATTTATAGAAAAAAAAAGTGAGAATGGCACCACCACCACTTTCCCCCACCTCATAGTCACCACTTCATACCTGTCTATTCTTCAGAGCTTGTCGGAACTTACTAATTACACTTTTAGAGGATGGCTCATTTCTTTTCATATTGCTTTAAGAAAAATCAGTAGAATTTTGTCAGTATCATTCATAGATAAAGTACAAAATTATTTGCTTCTTTTTCCCCGAATTTGTGTAAACTATGCATATCTCTAAATATACATAAAGAGAAAAGAGGGTTCTTGCTATGGGTAGAACTCCTGGGGGGCTATAAATTAACAATGATCCTGGGACATACTTTAACCACATTAGTACGTAGTAATTGTGCTCATTTAAATTTGCTCATTCTCCAGGTGTGAGGGAACATACCGGACACTCTTTAGAGCTGACCTCTCAGATTCTAGATTGGTTAATCACTGATCCTGAGTTCTACTAAAAAAAATGTCTCTTCCTTAATGGTGTGAATTTCCCAATTGTTACGAAACAATATATTTATTAAAAATTTTAAGAGAAATCTCATCCTTGATTTCACTCATTCATCATTCAACCAACATGTGTCTCTGGAATACCTACATCTAGTACGTTTAATCCGTAGCTTTTGTGAAGGACTGAGGATACAATGGCAAACAAAAAAAATCTCTGCTCCCAGGGAACTTACCATCTGTTGGGTTCACTCATTCCATAATGTTTACTGTTATTTCAGAAATTAATATGTCCTGTGAAGAAAATGAAGCAGAGAAAGTTAATATAAAGTGATAGCAGGTACTATTTTTGACAGCTTAAACAAAGAAGTGATGTTTGAGCAAAGACCTAATGATTAAAACAGTGAGTCAGGCTAGGCACAGTGGCTCACAGCCGTAATCCTAACACTCCCGGAGGCCAAAACAGGAAAATTGCTTGAACTGGGAGTTCAAGACCAGCCAGAGCAAGAGCAAGACCTCATCTTTGAAAAAAAATAGAAAAAGTAGTTGGGCACAGTGGCAGGTGCCTATAGTCCCAGCTACTCAGAAGGCTGTGGCAGGAGGATCACTTCTGCCCAGGAGTTTGAGGTTGCAATGAGATATGATCACACCACTGCACTTCAGCTGGGGCAAAAGAGCAAACTCTGTTTCAAAACAAAAACAAAAACAAAATAGTCAAGCATCTTGAAGAAAAGCATCTTAGGCAGATACAACACAAAACAGAAGGTCTTGAATGAAGGACGACCGCAGACTGCTTTCTTCAAGCTTGACAACAGCTTTAAGGTCACGTGAACAATTTCTATCTTTGCAATCCTCACATTTAAATCAACTTGCCATTAGATATATCATAGACAACTCCAATACATGCTTTGCACACTGTGTTTAAGGTTTGTGCAGTTTGACATTGCACAGTTTTCTCTGCTTGTTTATTTATTTGCTTAGATTTGTGTATGCCTATCATCATCCCTGAAATATCTAGGAGAAACCCACACAGCATTCGGACATATCAATATTCTATATTTTCTGGGAGACAGATTTCTTACAGTCCTCTCTCTTCTGCTATTCATGTAGCTCTAGAGACTAGTTTTCACCCTGGTTTCCCTTCAGCCAACATTCTGATTATTTTTTTCTCTCCTATATTGAATCTCCTGATTTCTGATCCCACTTCCATGTTGATGAGTACCATCCTCTTCTAGCTTACAACAAAAGAGGAAACATGAGAGAAAATATTGAGAACATTATATCTCTGAAGATGTCTATTTCAGCATGGAAGTGATTGTAAACTTGGAGTCTCTGTGGTTGCATCTCTCCAAAGAGTAGCCTTCTAATCTTCTTGGAAAAAGGAGGGGCATCCATCAGCTGATCCATTGGCTGTGTAGAACTTGGTAGACAAGGTACCAACTATTGCAAATATCAACTCTAAACCTTTGCATCTGTCTCTACTCCTTGAGCCTCTTAGGTTTTCAAGTGTGACTACATCTACTTCCGTCAACTCTCTGTAGCCTACCGATTTGAGTTCTACTTGTCCACCTGATTTTGGTCTTCCAAAAAGTAGCTTCAATTGTCTATTTTCTCTCTATTTTTACCCTTGTAAATAATAAAAGTTGTTATAATCTCATTACCATAATTTAGGTTTGATTTTAGGTGCAATCTGCAATATCGCAATTGTTTTTCCCCACCATCCAATTGCTTTCCACAAAGGATTTCTTATGAATAGACTTGTCTCCAGCTCATCTTTCTTAATTTTATTATTTTTCAAAATTAAACAAAAGAAGGCTAGATTTCAGAAACATAATACGTTTGAAAGACAGATGAAAATCACTAGGCTTACCTGAAGTTGTTATCTTTTTACATTCTGTCCGGTGCTAATTTGATTTAGACCAGTGGAGTGCGTGAACAATTACAAGGTGCAAGAACAAGCTTAAAGGGTGTTTTTAAATGGCTGAAGATGATGTAGTGAAAATTATGTTTCATGGGTGAAGCATAATTATGGATTTTGTCATAGAACTCTTTCTGTAACATGTTAAGTTTATTTCTAGTCTTTAAGGAATTTGCGTTTCAGAAAGCTACAAGAACTAAAAATAAGCACATACAATTTTTAAGGCCATTATCATAAAACTGAGGGATAATGAAATAACTAACTACCAAAATAGAATAGCTACCAAGCTCATAAGTAATGTCAGAATCTTCTGTATACTTAATGGAACTCTCTACCTAATTTACTTTGTTTAAAAAATTGTGGTATGACTTTCCACTATCAAAACCTATTTTTAGTTAAAAGTGCACATCAGTATGTCACTGCCTGACCCTAAACACTTCAGCAAATAGAAAATATTTGAGGGAAGAAGAAATTAATGTGATATAATCAAAAAGGTTAAATATTTGAGAATAAATAAAAATATGCATTCTTTTTGACAAAATTCCACCAAATAACAAAATTTTCAACAGCTGTCTTAGAAGCTGGAGATAATCATGGAATAATATGTTTAAAATTTGGAGGAAAATTAATTGCTCACTTAGAATTCTATTTCTAATCATGCAATTACTTTCAAAGCACCCTTTCTCATAAGCTACTCTCCCCAAAGGGGAACAAACCAAGAAGGCAGAAGTGATGGGACCTGGGAAGCAAGAAATCCAAAGAAAGCTGAAGAAAAGTCTAAAAATGAGAATGAAGAGGAGTCCCAAGTTCTGAGACTAATGTGACAAGGAGAGTAACCAGCCCAAACTGGAGCCTAGCGGCAGAACACTCCAGGACAGAGGCGGAAAAAAACCCAAGAAACCTAAAACGGGCACTGCTTGGTGGCTCATGTCTGTAAGCCTCGCACTCTGGGAGGCTGAGGCGGGCAGATGCCTTGGACTCAGGAGGACTGGCTGTGAGTGGGGCTGATGCCACAGCACTCTAGCCTGAGCAAGAGAGTGAGATTCTGTCTCAAAACAAAAACAAACAAACCCCCTAAATCTAAAATCAAACACACTTGCAACTAAACAAATAAAAACCCCGAGTGAATGATTATCTAAGCATTCAGAGTTCTGTAAATGTTGGTGACGAGCTAACGAAAGTACATAGAAATCTAAGCAACATGACAACTGTCAACTTACTCCAAGAGAAAGAAAATGACACAAGAAAAGGGTATTTAATCAGTTTAGTGGTGATTAACACATATGTAGTCAGAATAATGTAAACGCTGATTTTTTGTCTTAGGAAAAATTATGGGATAGCCAAAGTCAGAGTATAAACTGGGAGATAAACGTCTGTATGAAACAGGGATTTTGTTATTTGTTGATTTTTAAAGAGACAGTCTCATCTTCCATGGGACAAATTTGACAGATTGTTTTCAAATTAAACTAAAGAAGAGCAAAGTAAGTACATTTTATAATGTAGAGGAAATCCCAGAAGAAACAGAACTGAAAATGAGTTATCTTTGACATGTGATAATCTGGGGTGTGTAGGGAATAGGCATGAGATTGCTAATTTATTTAATTATCATTTCATTTTAAAGTACACTCATTTTTTTTTTTTTATTGTTGGGGATTCATTGAGGGTACAAGAAACCATGTTACACTAGTTGCGTTTGTTGGGTAAAGTCCCTCTTACAATCGAGTTTTGCCCCCAAAAGGTGTGGCACACACCAAGGCCCCAAGACCCCACCC
>CAUYRH010117034.1:0-17463 GCA_963574655.1 Perodicticus potto | reverse complement strand
TAGAAGATGGAGGATTCCAGGATTTTACCGGTGAATGATGTATACAGGAATCGACTCCTATAACTTTAACAGTAGAAGAAGACAAGATAACAGGAAAGGGGACTTCCCAAGTTGGGGTCAGGGAGGATGAATTAGAGGGAGGAGTTTTGATTATGACTAGATCTCCAGGAGTGAAAAGTTCCTGTTTTAGTTAGTATGTCCCTCCCCAAACGGGGAGCTATATAAATACTCTTAGTCAAGTTGTTGAGGTTGCCCTCTATTCCTATTTTTCTGAGAACTTTTATCATGAATGGGTGAATTGTGCCAAGTGTTTCTTCTACATCAATTGATAGGATCATATAATTTTTTTTCTTTAGCTTAATTCAGTGACTTACTTTGATTTTCAAGTACTAAATCAGCATTGCAATTCTGGAATGAGCCCCACATGATCATCATAGCGTGTACTTCCTTGTATGTCCTGCTGAATTCTTTACTAATAGCTCGTTAAGGATTTTTGAATCTATATTAATGAGTGACATTGGTTTGTATGTTTGTTTGTTTATTTTCTTTGTCTGGTTTTTGTATTAGGTAATACTAGCTTCCCAAAATGATGTTCTTCTCTGTCTCTGGTAATTTTCTTTGCTTTGAAGTTAATTTATCTGGTATTAATATAGTCATTTATTTTTTACTTTGATTGCATCACATACCTTTAACCACCATTTTACTTTCAAACTGCTAATAATAGTATAGTTCAAATTAGTTTCTTGAAGACAGCATAAAGTTAGATCATGTTTTAGTCTATCCATTTCTTTTAATTTGTGTATTTTAGTCATTTATATCTAATTAATGATTGATATGTTAGGGCTGAAGTCTACCACTGCACTTTCATTTCCTGTTTTTTATTTGTTTTCTTTTTCTTGCCTTCCTGTGGGCTACTTGAACATTTTTTGAATTCCATTTTGATTTATTTGTAGTGTTTTTGAGTGTATCTCTTGCATGCCTTTTTAAGTGGTTGCTCTAGGAACTATATACCACATACACATAATTGTTCAGTCTACTGGAGTCATCGTTTACCAGTTCAAATAACGTGTAGAAACCTTACCTTCCTTTACTCTTTTTGTAACTATTTTAAATATTACCTTTCATATATTCAGAATCATATCAGGCAGTGTTATAATTTCTGCTTCAACAATCAAACATAATTAAGGAAATGCAAGAGAAAGAACGTCTATTATATTTATATTTACTATATTTACTCATATTTTTGTTTATGATATTTTTTTCCTTTCTGATGTTCCCAGATTCCTATTTTCATCATTTCCTTTCTGTTTAAGTAACTCCCTTCTGCCATTGATTTAGAGTATGGCTGCTGGCAACAAACTGTTTTCCTTCATCTGACAATGTCTGGATTTCCCCTTCATTCTCAAAGGCTATTTTCTCGAGATTCTAAATTGAGAGTTATTTGCTTTCAGCACTTGAAAGATTGCCATTTCCTTCAGGCCTCCATGGTTTCTAATAGGAAACGTGCTCTTAGTTGAATTGTTTTTCTCTTAGAGGTAAGGAGTAATCTCTCACTGCTCTCAAGAATTTTTCTTTGTCTTTAGTTTTCAGAATTTTGTCATGTGTCTTTGTGTGGATTTCTTTGTTTGCAATTCACTCAGTTTCTTGAATCTGTAGGCTTATGACTTTTGCCAAATGTGGGATGTTATTCATTTCAACCTGCCCTTTCTCCTCTTCTCCTGAGACTCTGGTGACACAAGTGTTAGATCTTCTATTATACTGTTAGTACAACAGAAGCTCTGTTAGTTTTTTTCTCCAGTCTCTTTTCTCTCTTTTGTTCAGATTGGGCGATTTCTGTTTTTCTGTCTTCTAGCTCACTGATTCTTTCCTCTTTCCCCTCCATTTTGTTGAGACCATTCATTATGTCTTTAATTTCAGTTATTGTTTTTTTCAGTTCTAAAATTTCCATTTGATTCTTCTTTATATCTTCAATTTCCTTGCTGAGACTTTACATATTTTCATTTGTTTCAAGCATTGAAACAAATTGGTCAGTGAAGCATTTTTATGATGGCTGCTTTAAAAACTTTGTCAGATAATCCTAATATGTATATCTGTCATCTCAGTTTTGACATCTACTGATTGTCTTTTTCCATTTAGTTTGAGATTCTCCTGGTTCTTGAAATGGGTGTTTTTCAAGTGAAATTTGAACATTTTGGAGATTATGAGGCTCTAAATCTTATTTATACTTCCTATTTTAGCTGGCTTACTCTGAAAGCACTTTAGCAGGGGAAGGTGAGAGGCACTGCCAAAATATTGCTATGTAGGTAAAGAAGTTCAGCTTCCCCATGCAGTCTCTGTTGTCACCCAAGGGGGAGGGGGCACATTTTTACTGCTGAAGGGAGGGCAGGGGGTAGGAGTTATCGTTTCTCATTAGTCCTCCACTGATACCTCTTTGGCTGGTAGAAGTGCCTTGTCATTGGTCGCCAGTGGCCTCTACTGACACCACAGGAAGGGATAGCTTGGTTACCACAAGGAGGTAGTGAAAGTCTTGATACTCCACTTAGCCTCTGATACCACCCCAGTAGGGAGGGGAGGGCAAAGGGCACCATTACTGCAAGATGGGGTTCAGTCCAGGCTCCCAAGGTTATTTCCATGACAGCCTGAGGGAAATGGCTTGTTACTGCCAGGAGGCTCCCTACTCTACCTTTTTGGACACTACTGTGGTGGTGGTGGTGGTGGGGTTAGGGGACTTCCTTACAACCTGGTGAGTGTGAAAGTCTAGGCTCCCCTCTTGGCCTCTGATGAAATAAGTGGAAGCAAAGGTCCACAATTTTATTCTGTGGTGAAACTGGAGTAAGGCATTTATTTAAAAGGCTTTGGTCTTTCTAGTCCAGCCCTTTGACTAGGCTTTTCTTGTTTGGTGTATGTGTGCCTGTGCTGACTGTTGCTTTCCAGTTTCTGGCTTCTTCAGCTACAAATATGAGATTTATGAGACAAAAGAAAACCCAGAGAATTCAACACCATTTTGTGTCTTAGGTCCTAAGTCCTGGGCTGGTCTGTCCTCACTCTACCTTTTAGTTTTCTTCTATTTATTATTAAAGTATATAATGTTCAGGGATTTTAGTTGTACTTAATTACAGGAATAGGGAAATGCGTGTCTACTCCATCATCACAGTAGTCAAAGCCTCCATACATATTTATCGTATATTCTTTTATGTTAATTTCAGTATCTTAAAATGTTAGGTTTTTTAACTAGATTTGTTAACTTTTTATTTATGTTGTTTTTATGCACCTCCTTCCTGAGATGTACTGAATCTATTTTTTTGTTTTTGTTCTCATTCATGATACATTATCTTTCTCATTCTCTTTTAAATTTTTAAGGGAAATCCTGAGGACTTAAATTATGATTTCTTTCTCCAGAAGGGATTTGTTTTTGTTTCCACTGGGAGCCACTAGGGCTACCAACTGGGGACCATTTTACTCCTCTTCAAAGCTCCTGGCTTCATACAGAATTCTCAGGTTCAGTTCTCCTGACCTTTAGCAGGAGGTTTCAGGGTTAGTACCTAATCCAAAGGTCACTATTGGCATTTGTACCTAAAGACTTATTTACCAGTACTGTTCGCCTTTTCAGCTCACAGTTCATCTTCCTTTTTTCTTTTTATAGGGGAAGGATGGTTGGTTCGCCTCAAAGATTTTCCTTTTTTTTTTTGAGAGTTTTACTCTGTTGCCTCAGGCTAGAGTGCCCCGGCATGTCTACCTCACAGCAACCTCAAATTCCCAGGCTCCAGCTATCCTCTTGCCTCAGACTCCCAACAAGCTGAGATTACAGATGCCCAACTAATTTTTCTATTTTTAGTAGAGTCTCACCCTTGCGCAGGCTAGTCTTGAACTCCTGAGCTCAAGGGATGCTCCCACCTTGGCCGCCCAGAGTGCTAGGTTTATTAAGTGTGAGCCATCACACCCAGCCAATTTTCTTCATTTTCTTGTCAGTCCAGAATTGCTTTTCAAAAATTGTTATAGTTTATCCATGATTTGGTGGTACTGTGGTTAAGAAGACCAACATCACTGGTAGAAATCCATCAGTCCATTACATATGATACCTGTACTTCAAGTATTACCTTGAAAACGAGAAAAACGGTATTCTTTATGATTATCAGATTTTTGTTAAAAGGACAGAATGAAAATTTTTTATTGTTAGCATTTTAAATTCCTTGAAAGTTGTCATTTTAGGTGAGAGATTAGAATAATATTCCAGGTGGTGCCTGTAGCTCAAGCAGCTAAGGTGCCAGGCACATACACCAGAGCTGGTGGTTTCAAATCTGGCTCCGGCCTGCCAAACAATGACAGCTACAATCAAAAAATAGCCAGGCGTTGTGGCAGGCACCTGTAGTCCCAGCTACTTGGGAGGCTGAGGCAAGAGAATCACTTAAGCCCAGGAGTTGGAGGTTGCAGTGAGCTGTGATGCCACGGCACTCTACCCAGGGTGATAGCTTGAGGCTCTGTCTCAAAAAAAAATAAATAATAATAATAATAATAATATTCCATTCTTAGCACCCACACAAAAACTGAGCTTTGCTCAGTTTATTAACATGTGGGTTCTAGAAAGATGTAAGAAGCTCAGTCTTCCTTGGGAAGATTTAAGAACTAGGAGAAAACTAGATTAGAGGGTATATAGGAACTAGTGAGTTATGACCACTTTGGAACATGGTCTACCCTGTAGTCTATTGTTCAGCCTCACTGCAGAATTGCAACTGTAGCTTCCAAACTCCTTTTGTCATTTTTCCCAAAAGAACAAAACTAATTTTTATTTTATGCTCCTGCAGCTAGTTAACTCTCATTCCAGTCTGGAGGGTACAGATTACTGCTGTCCACAGAGACATAAGAATATTTGATAACCAATAGTGCTTTATTCCTGATTTCTTTCCTCCATTTATTCAGTAAATAAGTTTAAGGCCACCTTTTCTTGATAAGCCAACAATCAAACTTCAGCTGTACCCCCCAAATTTTCCCTTCATAATTCCTTTGATTTGAATTATGAATACAGTCATTACTCTCACACTGAGCATGAATGCTCAAAGTTTTCAAAGCCTAGTGAAAGGATAGCTCTGTACAAACTTAATTCTTCATTAAAAACAATGATTGCTAATGCTATCTGCCACATTCCATCCTAAGCTCAATGTATCTATTCATCTGTTTTCTTTTTTTTGAGACACAGTATTGCTTTATTGCCCTGAGTAGAGTACAGTAGTGTCATTGTAGTTCACTGCAACTTCAAAATCTTGGGTTTGAATGATCCTGCTGCCTCAGCCTTCTGAATAGCAAGGACTACATACAGGTGCACACCACAATGCCTGGCTAATTTTTCCTACTTTTAGTAGAGATCGGTCTTGCTCTTGCTCAGGCTGGTCTCGAACTCCTGAGCTCAAGCAACCGTCCTTCCTGGGTCTCCCAGAATGCTAGGATTGCAGGCATGAGCTATCATTCCTGGTCCTATTCGTTTCATCTTCAAAACCATCCTAAGATATGTGTTTTAATTTTCCTTACTGTACAGGTAAGATAACTCAGGCACAGAGAAACAAATAACCCAAAGTCTCACAGTTAGAAAGTGGTAAGCCATCTGGCTCCAGAGTCTGTATAATACTATTCTAGTATAGACTCTATCTGGCCAAGACCAAACCCTGTATGCATAATGATTTGAGTCTAACAACATAATGAAATGGAGTACTTTAGTAGGGAAAACAGGTTACACCACAAGTACATTTATTCTTCTAAAAATAGTGTATCATCTTTCCAATTTTCAAACTTTTCTTATCAACCAAGTCTGCAATTTGCTTACTCTTATTAAGATGATTAAAACAAAATTTCCAGGTAGAGCAGAACAATTCACCAGCACCATCATCAAGCAAGCTACAAATTTGCCCTTTGCCACACAGCAAGAAGACACTTAAGATCAACTCGAGAAAATAGATTTTGTGTTTACAGAAAGTGTACCTACATCCATTTGTCATGCTTTCCAGGGTTTCATAGAGCCTTTTTTTATTGTCTAACTCCTAAACCATTTTCCTTTTATAGTCTGAAAATAAGGAATCATGCAAGTGAGATAGCCCTTCAGAGGACTGATGAAAATTGATGAATCATGGACATATCCCAGATCCCTGGTCTCGAATGTTAAAAATATTTTATGTTAGCACAGAGAGAGAATATCCTTATTAAATTGTTATGTTCTAATGAGTTTGTGTTTCCCCCCTTTTGATAATATCTTCTATTTCTTCTGAGACCTTTCCTTTATAGTTATTTGGCTCTATCGCTTGTAACTTCTCTTGATACTCCAGTGGCAAACCATTTTCTTTTGCGCCCATGCAAATAACCTAGAAATGGATAAAACAAATTTAAGAAAACCTATTAGGAACATAATTTAATTTAGCATACCACAACTTTATTTCATCAAAGTATGAGGTATTAGCTTTCAGATAACTCTAGAAAAAATAATTATAGAACAAAATATAGATACAGTCATTCCTCTCATATTGAGCACAAATGCTCAGTTTTCAAAGCTACATGTAGTAGCATCCTCATGGATTACTCAATAATATGATTTTCAATATTATTAAAGATAAAAATATCTCATTATATAAAATTTGTACCTTTTTTTTTTTTTTTTTGAGACAGAGCCTCAAGCTGTCACCCTGGATAGAGTGCTGTGGCATCACAGCTCACAGCAACCTCCAGTTCCTGGGCTCAACGAGTCTCCTGCCTCTGCCTCCCAAGTAGCTGGGACTACAGGCACCCGCCACAACGCCCGGCCCATTTTTTGGTTGCAGCCGTCATTATTGTTTGGGGGGCCCAGGCTGGATTCGAACCCGCCAGCTCACGTGTACGTGGCTGGCGCCTTAGCCCGTTCAGCCACAGGCACTGAGCCAAATTTGTACCTTTCTAAAAACAAATCATTCTTCAAAAAAAATTTAAAGTTTATAGGAACAGTTTTGTTTTCAATCCCAGATTCTACTCTTGCTCTGAATTTTAGACTCACATCAAGAGTAAATGGGAACTGTGTTCAAGTGGCACTTTCTAGACCCATCCCAGGCTAATTTCTCTAGGCTTCATGCTTGAAAATTCTAGATTAGGCCTGGAAACTGGGTTACCCACTACAGATGTCATGTGCTGATTGAATCTGACAACAAGTACCTAAGTTTGGATTTCTGAGAAGAGATGTTGGAGTCCCTATCCCACAATTTTGTCTTGTCCTTACACGAGTGGTTTCCCTGATTCTGAAAGGCAGTGTGACTTTTCTTTCTCCATCTAGGGATGGAAAACATTTCAGTAGTAGGAAACATATTTCCTTCCCATAAAAATGAATTGTGATATTCATAAAATAGTTCTATGGAGAAATAAAATATTACAAATGTATATGTATAGATTAAATCTATTAAACATACACTTATGTATGTTCTTTTCTGCTGGAAGAAAGAAAACACATGTCTAGAATTCTGACTCCTATAAGTTTCTAAAAGCTTTTTTAAAATTAAATTTTTTTTTTTTTAAGAGACAGGGTCTTACTCTGTTGCCCAGGCTGGATGCGGTGATGCAATCATATTTCACTGTAACCTTGAACCCCTGGTTCAAGCAATCCTCCTACCTTGGCCTCCCAAAATATTGGGATTATAGGTGTGAGCCATTGTGCTAGTCTCTAAAAGTTTCTTTTTTAAATAAAGTTTTATAAATATAATTCTATCATTATACATAAATCTGAACAATTTTTTTTTTAATTTGTACTTTAGGTAAATAACTATTGTTCTTGTATTTAAAAACATTTTGATTAAAATGATTTAGTCATGCAGAATTTAAAACATAAAAAGCCTTTTTAAAACCAACACACTCTTTATCTTATCTCAGTGAAAATAATAATAAAAAGTAGTCACCAAAAGTTTCTGTGAATAGTTACCTTTTTATACTGCGGTGATGGAGGAGCATGCTTATAATTCGTCATCAGATAACTTCGACAGGTTATTGTTCTTCCTTCTTGAGTTAAAACTTTAACTTCTATTACAACATACATTCCACTTTTAACCCCTTCTTGCCTGAAACCAGAATAGCCAAATTTGAACCATATTTAACCATATTATTCTATTGGACAAGGTCTTTTAGTCAGGTAAAGGAGGTGTAGGATTAAAAATGGAACTATACGTGGACATACTTGCTCCCTTTGTATTTTAGGATATAAGTTTAACATATCAATTAGCAAGTCTGAGACTTAATATTACTTGCTATATTTGTAACACAACTCTCTGTCCTGTCTGAAAACATACTTCTATATAGTTATTTCCATTTTTATATCACTGATACATTGTTTTTCAGGCTACAAAAATGGACCATGTATTATAACTGCAAGCGAACATCCACCAGAGAAACAAGGAGAGGACAGTTCATTCCATTCACAAGTGAGGTAAAAGTATCAGGCATGTCAGATAATCTGCTCTTCTGAAGGCCTACTCTTTTCTGCCCACTTTTTTTGTAGGAAATACTCTGCCATGCAACTCTGGGAGTTCTAGTTATAAAAAGTATCGAGGTATCTCTAATATGTTATTAAATGCTTTTGTATATTTTTATTACTTATCCACTGACTTAATTGTCATCTTAAATAACTTCTTTAAAAATTGCTTTTAAATAAAAATGCAAATCAATAAAAATGTGTAGTAATTACAAAAATCTTCATGCCTTTCACAATATGAAACTATAGAGAAATTTTTGTAAAAGACAAATAGAACAAAAATTAAGGACTTCAATCTTTTAAAAAAAGATTATAAACATCCTCTCAAATCAGAAAATGTGACCTTCTAGATTTTTAAAGCAAACTCAAATGATTATACCTTTTATGTTGACTCTAAAATGTAAAGAGTATGCCTGTAGTATATAGTTTTGAAAAACTAACATACATACACACATCCTTACATCTAACTCACTTTCTGAATTAGTTATTTTTTAACTTATAATTAGAAGCCACCTACTCATCCAGAGAATTTAAATTGCTTTTGTTCATTTTCCATACTACTCCCCACACTTCATCGCCAGGACTTTGAAAAATGGTGGCTATACCTCCATGCCAAGTTTGACTTGTTTTGCCTTGGGAATTGCCAAAGTCAAGTTTAAAATCCTACAAAGGAAATCAAAGTGATATATGATCAATATCCACTTGAACCCAAATTTCCCTCCTCAAAATAAAAAGGATTTACCTTGAACTCCATGCAATTAAAACATTCAATAAACTGTAAGTTCCTTCTATGCATAAGAAGCTGTGAAAAATACAGAGTTAAACAAACAAAGCCAGATCTCAGGGACTATTTTTACATATTTTTCTTTAAAATGAAATGAATAGTGAATATGTATAGACATCTTAACTAAAACAAAAGGTTTAAGGAAAAGAAAAAGTCTTACAATTCCCAATGCCTTAACACAAACTGCTTTTATTTTTGCAAATTACTTCCTAGTCTTCCTACCTACACATACTTTTACTCAGAGTCAAGCTGGGTGATGACTACATGGGTGTTATAATATTTTTTCTACTTTTATGTCTGTAGAGTATCCAACCAGCATATATCACCATATTTGCCCTAAGGGAGCTGGCATTTGAGGATGGATGATTTGTATACTTATGAACATTAATATTCATGAACTGTACTAACTTATTTACAATAATAGTAAGAGCGGCTAACACTTAATGAAAAATTATTGGGTGTAATACACTGTGTTATTAGTGTTATATGGATTATCTCCTTTTATCCTGGCAGCAACTTTATTATAGGTCTCACAACCAATGAGTAATAGAACCAGGTTTTTAGTTTAGCTTCTTTCCTCATTAAGGTGGGTAATCAAGGAATAGAGTCTTGAAGAATATTAAAAATCTTTAGTTGGTTTGCTTGGTCTAGGAAGATTTCTTTTCATCTTTTTGGATCTTAGTTTCCTTACTAGTAAAAATAAAAGCTGGACTAAATGATAACTCTAAGGTCCTTTCCAGGTTTATATTTTATTTTTGTCACTTGTAACTTCTCAAAAACCTTGTCAATTATTCAGGAAGAAAGTTGGTTTGAGTGACCACTACCTGCAGTCAGCATACTGTACGTTCTTTTAGGACCAAGTATCCTTGGCAGAACATCAGTAAGATCTGATAAAGTTAAAACCCACACTAGGGACTGGGGGTGTGTTGCTAAAGTCAACAATTTTCAATCCTCATCTTGCTCCACTTCTCAGCTTCTGGTGACATAGATAACCACTTTCTCCTGGTCTGCCTGGTTCCTGACTTTCAGGCTGTCCCCTGATCTTCTCAATTCTCTTTGCCAGCTCCTCCTCCAAAACCTGACCTTGACATGTTGAGTTTCTCAGGGCTCAGTCTAGGCCATTTCCTCTATTCATTCTGCAGTTTGCCCAAGATAATCTCATTGCCTCCAATGGTTTTAAATACCATCTAATAGTCCAATCATCTATAGACCAGCCCAAATTTCTCTTCTGAGCTTTAAAAGTGCTTAGAATAGGGTATAGCACACAGTAAGTACTTAATAAATATTCACTAATATTTTTCTGTTCCCTTGACTATCTAGCAAGCATTTCAAATTTAGGATGTTCAGAGTGAACTTACGATTTTTCCCTCCCAAATTGGATTCGCTTCTTTTTTCTGTCGACATTTATTATCATGTACCTTGCACCAAAAACGTGGGTTGTTCTTGATACTGCCTTTACACTTAATCACCAACCTTAACTGGTACTTCTTAAATACCTCTCAAATCCATCTACCCATCCCTGCCACCACCTCACTCAGGGACTATTATCTTAACATGAATTACTGCAAAAACTTCCTAAATGGGCTCCCCACATCCACTCTTGTCCCCTTTCAAATCATTTTCCATAGAATTAGCTTTCAAAGATGTAAATCTGGTATTACTTTTGCTTCAATTCTGCAATAATCTTCTCATTGCTTTTAAGGGAAAGTCCAAAGTCTTATTTGGCCTTTGTGGTCCTGTAAGATCTGGCCCTTCCCTATCCCCTTTCCACAATGGCTAGAAGATATAGCTTCCTCTTTCCTCAGGTTCTTTGCAGATGCTGTTCCCTATTTTGTTTACTTTCCAGTTATTCAGGTCTTAGCTTAAAAGTGACACTTTCACGGAGGACTTTCCTGAATATTGGGTCAGCTTCCCCAATAATATACTCCATTGCATCTTGCATATATCCTAAGAATGATTGTACCTATAACCGAATAATAATTTGTTTAATATCTCTTCCCCCTGCCCTATAGGCATTTGAACACTCTTTTTATATTTGGGACATTCCCCACCTTACAAATTTAGGGATAAGGAGTATCAAGTCTAACTCCCATTTTTGAAGCTTCAAAGAAAGAAGTTGGATCCTGCCTGAAGTCAGAGCATGGGTACATACATGGCTGAGCCTTAGCTAATCAGGACACCCTGGGACTCTGAATTAGAAGCAAGTGCCCAAGGAGAGGAGGGCCTCCACTTTGGTGGTTGCTGACACATCTGGGTTTTAGATGTGCAGGGATATAGTACAGTATTGGAGAGGGTTCAGTGCAGGTGGTGTGGGTAATGCATAATACAACATCCACGTTTACCAAGTTCAATAGTGGTGGAGCAAAGGCTCCATGGGCTGGTTCTGCCTTATGGTTGCTGTACCTCCCTTTAATGCCTGCTTGTTTTGTCAGCTTTGTACTCCTGCCTTCCTGGTCATTCTGTGAGCTATCCAATAAGCTTTCAACAATTCTTTTTTTTTTTTTTTTTGCTTAAATCAGCCAATTTCTGTTGCTTACAACTAAGAACTCTGACGAGGTTAGCAAAGATTATGTTTGTCTAGTTCAATGCTGTCAAAAGGTTTTGTACATAATCTGTCTGCACCTCTTTTCTATAGACTGGGAGGGCCTCAAAAGAGCAACTTTACACAATCATTTTTGAATCCTCGGTCTTAAGTTCCTGAAGAATATGTGTTGAATGAATGAATGTATAGGACTGAAGAACAATGATTTACCAAGGCTGGTTACGGTTCATCCAGCCTCTGGATCTAACTGAGCACTGCCATTACCATGGAGAAGACACGGTTCCAGCTCTCAGGACCTTCCGGAGCGAAGGCCAGGGAAACGGATTTTTACGATGTCAGGGGACAAATCCTGTAACAAACGTATGTACAGAACAAAAAGCAACTAACTCCCTGACTCGAGCTTGAGAAGGCTTCTCAGACGTGCCAAATGAATGGGATCTGTGAGGATGTACCTATGGCAGTGAACAAGAGAGAGGCGGCCAAATCTGTGAAGACACGTCAGGAGGGGGAGAGCTCTGGGCAGCCCAAGAGGGCACCGTGGCTGGGTAGCACAGTTCAGCAGGGGTCAGGCATAGGGCAGTGAGAGCAGCGGGGCGGATGGACTCGCCCAGGAGGCCGAGCCAGATAACCAAGAACTCTGAAGTACCCTCCCCAGGAAGATCTGCATTCCTGGCCCATTCCGCCCACGCGTGCCCCCAAGGAAGTGCCTTCTGGGAACCCTAGCCCCGTCGGGCTCGACGCCGCAGGGGACGGGCGAGGGTCACTGACCTGCAGGCGGGCCACGCAGTAGAACGCGGCCGAGGGGTTCCGGAGGTGGATCCTCTCCGTCAGCAGGTTGCTGCCGTAGGCGAAGTACAAAAAAGTCTCCTCCAGACCCCGGCCGTCCTCGCAGCCCGAGTTCGCCATGTCCCGCACAGCCCTGGGGATCCGGAGCAGAGAAAGTAGCTAAGGGCGAGCGTGGCGGCCAACGACCCCAGTCCGGTCACTGCCGGCTCCCCGGGGTTAGAGGACTGGCGGGAAGCGTGGGCCAGCCGAGTCAGGAACGAGAGCTCTTGTGATTGGCTTCTAGCCCCCATCGACGTGACTCGCCCCCTTTGATTGGCCAAGTCTCACTATCTACTCTCCGCCCTCCGCGGAGACTGTGAAAAGCTCTGTCCTGAGGCGACCCGGGCCTGATTCCTCATTGGACACGCTGCTCTCATGTCCCACCCTCTTGTTCATGGCTCCCTCTGATTGGCTGAGGGGCGGGCACTACGCGGCAGTGGGTCAGGTCCGGTGAGCGGGGTTCTGCTGAGGGGCGCTGTTAGCTGCTGGCTTCTCTCTTCGGGGTGCGTTCCTGCAGTTCTTTGGAGATTTCAGAGCTTCAGGGAACTCTGGTCAGATCTGAGGTGAAATGCGCGGGACGGTTTCCTCACCCAGCAGCTTGCCCAGTCCTGCCTTTTCCTCTTAAAGGGACGGGTCGGTTCGCCCCACCTGCTCGTTTCCACCCCTCCCCCCCCAACCTGATCACCAACCTGTCGCTTTTCTAAGGTCCCTTCGCCCCTCCCTCTTAATGCCAGGGGCTCTCTTTCCCCAAGGAGGTGACGTGCACCGGTTCAGATCCTGTCGCTGCTGTTTATTAGCCACACAACCTCTGGCCGTTTCCTCTATTTCAATAGGAGTGTAATGTAAGTTATGGTCACAGATAAACAACGTTATGTTGTTAATTTGAGGATGAAAATAAGAATATGAACTCAGGCCCAAGAAGCACTGATTATCCTTGGCACGGGATGCTGATCTCTAAATACCACTCCTCACTAAAAAGTACCAGGGCTCCTTGGAGAGATGGCTGATGCCAAAGCTGGAGCCAAGAATGAGTAAGGACAGATTAGAACACTTGGTACCAGAAAGTCTGGATGCATCTCAGGAAAAACGAGATCCTTTCCAAAGGAGGGGAGAGGCAGATTGAGGTATCATCCTCTGGCCATAATTAGAATAATTTGAGCACCAAAAATAACAATGACTGTAAACTGCAAAATGATTGAAACATTAAATATAAAAAGTCATCCCCCGCAAAAGAGTAATCCGAATGAAAAAAATTAATACCATTTGCCAAACTATTGGTGGTGACAATTACACCAATTCTTTACTCTGAAAGTGGTAACTTAAGAAAGTAAATGAAACATTTATGCTGCCTTTCTAGTAGCAGTTGTATTTCAAGGTAATCAAATAGCACCGTTTGATGAGGAAACAGTTCTCTTTACAAAAGTATGCCAGCCATATAATGTAAAATAAATGATAGTATTAGAAAGATTACCATTTCGCAGCCCCTACTGAAATAACTGATTCCCAGGATGATCAATGAAGGGAGCCATTTGATGAATGGGTGTTAGGAAACAAGATATTCTCTTGGTGCTAAATCATGCCCCAGGGATTGCTGCTGGTCATCTGTGTAAAAATGTAACCACACCGGGAAATCTTGCTCCTCCCACCTTAACCCAAATCAATCTTATCACCACTGAAAGTAAACAAACCTGATATTATTTCCCAATGTAATGCAATATGAAGCTCCACCATCATTTATGATGTTTTGTTTCAAAAAATCTTTAACTTCAACACAAGCATGCTTTTAAATGTATCTTCCTGTCTCAGGAACTACAAGGATAGAAGAATAAAATGACATCAGGAGGAAATAATCAGAAAAACCTGGAACAAATGGTGGGACATCCTACTGAACAAATGGCTCAGTCTCTTAAATAAATTGGTGTCTTTTTAAAAAGGTATATTGAGGGAGGAATGTTCTAGATTAAAAGAAATTTAGGAGACACAATAACCAAATGCATGGTTTCTCCTCAGTTGATTCTTGTTAAATAGGGCAGATATCTTGGGGACTACTGAAGAAATTTGAATTTGGAACTGGGGTATTAGATGATATTAGACAATTATTAGGTATGGTAATGGTATTGTGCTTATGTAGAAAAATGTCTTTTTATTTTTTAAGTTTCAAAATATTAAGGGGATACAAATGTTTTAAGTTACATTAATCACTGTTGTAATGCTTGAGTCCCAGCTAAAGGTGTGTCCATCACCAAAATAGGTGTTCACAGTGCTAGTTAGGTAGGTTTTTGCCTTTCCCCTCTCTCTTCCTCTGTGGTTGATTTCCACTGAGTTTTATTTCCCTCTGTGAACCTGTTAGTTCCAACTTAATAGTGAGTGCATGTAATGTGTTTCCCTTCTTAGAACACTTCACTTAAGAGAATGGTCTCCAGTTCCATCCTGATTGTTGCAAAATGTATTAATTCATCTTTTTATGGCTGAGTAGTATCCCATGGTATATGTATACCAGGTTTTAGTCATCAACTCAAGAATCAATGGGCACTTGGGTCCATTCCACATCTTTGCAGTTGTGAATTGTGCTGTAGTAAACATTCAAGTGGAGGTATCATTTTGAGGAAAAGTCTTTTTTCCCTTTGGGTAGGTAGTAGTGGCATTGCTAGATTGAATAGCAGGTTTACATTTAGTTCTTTGAAGAATCTGTTTTCCATAGAGGTTATACTAATTTGCAGTCCTACCCACGGTGTATAAATGTTCCTTTATGTCTGCATCAGGTCAGCATCTTTTGTTTTTGGACTTTTTGATAAATACCCTTCTAGCTGGGGTACATTGTGTTTTTAATTTGCATTTCCCTGATGATTAGTGACATTGAGCATTTTTCATGCATTTATTGTCCATTTCTTTTTCTTCTTTTGCACAACTTCTGTTCATGTTTTGCCCATGTTTTAATAGGGCTCTTTTGTTGTTTTTCTTATTGATTTCCTTGGGTTCTTTGTAAATTCTCGTTATTAGCCCCTTATTGGATGTATAGCTTGTGAATATTTTCTCCCTTCTATAGGTTGTATATTTGATCTGCTGATTGTTTTCTTAGCTGTGTATAAGCTTTTTAGTTTAATCAAATACTATTTATTAATTTTTGTTGTTGCCATGATTGTTATTGGAGTCTTTTCTTGTAAGTTCTTTGCATAGGCCAATATCTAGAAGAGTTCTACCTACATTTTCCTCTAGGATTCATATAATTTCATTCCTTACATCTAAGTCTCTTATCCATCTTGAATTAATTTTTGTTAATGGTGAGAGGTAGGGGTCCTGTTTCATTCTTCCGTATGTAGCTATCCAATATTCCTAGCACCATTCATTGAATCAGGCTTCTTTTACCCAGTGTACATTGTTGTCTGTTTTGTCAAAGATGAGTTGATTTTAGACAGACAGTTTTATATCTGGAATCTCGGTTCTGTTCCATTAGTCTATGTCTCTATTTTTATAACAATTCCATGCTGTTTTAGTTATTATAGACTTGTAGTATAGTTTTAAGTTTGGTAATTGATGCTTCCTGATGTGTTCTTTTTAGTTAATATTGCTTTGGTTATTCAGGCTTTTTCCTAGTCCAAATGAAGGCTAGAATTATTTTTTCTAGATCTGTAAAGTTTGGCTTTGGTAATTTGATGGATATTGCATTGAATTTATAAATCACTTTGAGTAGGATAGACATTTTAACAATGTTTATTCTACCTATCCATAAGCATGCTATGTTTTCCTTTTGTTTCTATACTGTGTAATTTCTTTCCTCAGAGTTTCATAGTTCTCCTTGTTGAGATATTTTACCTCCTTAGTTAATTAGATTCCTAGTATTGTGGGGTTTTTTGTATATATATATATATTTTTTTCTTCTTTTTTTTTTTTGGTAGAGACAAAGTCTCACCTTCTCACCCTTGGTAGAGTGCTGTGGCATCACACAGCTCACAGCAACCTTCAACTCCTGGGCTTAGGTGATTCTCTTGCCTCAGCCTCCCAAGTAACTGGGACTACAGGCGCTCGCCACAATGCCCAGCTATTTTTTTGTTGAAGTTTAGCTGGGGCCAGGTTTGAACCCGCCACCCTTGATATATGGTGCTGGCGCCCTACCCACTGAGCCACAGGCACCACCGGTATTATTTGCAGGTATTATCAATGGTATTGAGTCTTTGATTTGACTCTCAGCTAGACTATTAGTACTACATAGAAATGCTACTGATGTATGTATATTGATTTTATATCTTGAACTTTGCTGAATTTATTTATCATTTCCACTCTTGTGGAATCTAGATATCATCAGCAAAGAGTGATAGTTTGCCCTCTTCTTTCCCAATGTGGATACCCTTAATATTCTCCTCTTGTCTAATTGCTTTGGCTAGGACTTCCAGCACTATGTTGAATAGAAGTGGTTACAGTGGACATCCTTGTCTTCTTCCAGTTCCTAGAATGCTTTCAACTTTTTTCCATTTGGTGTGATATTTTTCTTTCTTTTTTTTTATTGTTTCAGGTTAATTGAGAATACAAAGAATTAGATTACAATGTTTACATTTGTTAAGTAAAGTCCCTCTTATAATTGCATCCAATACCCAAGATGAGTGCCACCATACACCCTAACATTGTGCCCATTAAGTGGGAGTACACCCACCCCC
The DNA here is from genome assembly GCA_963574655.1 of Perodicticus potto. Classification (NCBI taxonomy): domain Eukaryota; kingdom Metazoa; phylum Chordata; class Mammalia; order Primates; family Lorisidae; genus Perodicticus; species Perodicticus potto. Next base: position 193 of record CAUYRH010117034.1, on the reverse strand, counting down.
ATCCCCATCCATCCTCCCTTCTTCCCACTCTCTCATTCTACCACACTCCCACCTCGAATTTATTTGAGTTTTTCTCTTATGTGAGTGTTTATTAGATCATCTACTGGCTTCACATTAGAATTGAGTACATTGGATTCTTGCTTCTCCATTCTTGTGATACTTTACTAAGAAGAATATGTTCCAACTCCGTCTA
>CAUYRH010117031.1:0-20759 GCA_963574655.1 Perodicticus potto | reverse complement strand
GTCACCCTACTTGATGAGCCACAGGCACTGCCCTAAATATGACTTTTGTGAGATCAAATAGGTAACAGTCCTTAAATAGTCCACGGCATCCCAAACTGCAACTCTTATGTTTGGCTTTTGGTACTCTTATGGCTTCTGTATCTCCACGCAGGGAGTCCTGGTGCAATCATTACAGCCTTGTCGATGTTAGTCAGTAAAGGAGGCCTGTGCAGTACTCGCTGGATGCCAAGCACTGTTTGCAAATGATATAGGTGTGTTGAATGACTGGATGTTCTCAGAGCTGCTTCTGAGCTATACTGAGGCACTGTAAGCCATATGGACATTCTCATTTCAGTCAATAATGTCCAGTACTATGTAATATTAAATCAAGAGGCTGAACTTGACTTGTCATTGCTTCTTTCTCCTTCAGACCAGAGACAAGCTGAAAACTCATGGTGGAGAAGGAGGCCGGGCAGTGCCCCCCTCACTGTCCATCACAGTCCTCTCTGCTCCCCCACTGCCAGATCTGAAGGGTCTACAGAGGTGGTGGGGGAGAGAAGGGGCCACAGGATAGCACCTAACTGACTGAATGTGTTTGTGCTCTCTGGGCCTTGTATAGAACCATGCTATGGTCCCTGGGTAGTGGAACTCTTCCTTCTCATGAAGCACTTTTTCCCCATTTTTTATTATGTTAAAATACACATAACATAACATTTACCATCTTAATCATTTTTGAGCATACAGTTCAGTGGCATAAAATGCATAATGTTGTGCAACCATCACCACCATCCATCTCCTGAGCTTTCTTCTTCTTGTAAAACTAAATCTCCATCCCCACTGAAAAGTCACTCCCCATTCCTCCTCCCCCAGCTCCAGGCAGCCAGCATTCTACTGCCCCTCTCTGTGACTTGACTGCTCTCATGTGACACTTTCGGGGCTCTTTGTGAATCCCCAGGGAGATGCATTTCTCCTATGATCCCCTTGACTTGGGAGAGGCATCTGTATTCTTGGTGACCTCGGCAACTCCCTCCTTATTCCCTGGGCATTGGGTCATGTACCTCTGGCCCTTTTCTATGGACTTTGTCTTCTCCTCTCAGGACAGGACCTGTCCTTTTGCATGGAACTCAAGATGGCTCCACCTCCCCTTTCTCGTGAGGGGGGCTCCATCTATTCCATGGGATATGGAGAAACACTTACAGCAACTTTGACCTGAAAAGTCCCTAACGTAGCTAAAGGGGTTAAAAGACATGACAGAATTCCACAAAGCTGTTTATTCTGTAAATCTGGAGACAGAACGGAGGCGGCAGTGGGTTCTGTCTCACACTTGTTTTGGTACCTAATAACCGTCATGTTGGTGCCTCAGTCTAACAGAGACAAAAATGGCACCATTGTAGGCAGGCAGCATCCTGCCCCATGTGCTCTCTAAAGCCCCTTCCTAGAGGTTCTCCCTGACCCTCCCTTCATATGGTAGGTTCCTCAGTGGTAGACATCATGCTCATCCATCACTGTCCATCCCTTCACACCCTTCCAGATCCAAGCTCACCTCCCACTCCTTTGGTGAAGTATGAAGTCTTTCTAGGTCTTTCTGGTGGGTGAATATTTCTCAATATTTCAATATTTCATATGCCCCCTTTAAGTCTGCCTCCTCCATAAAAACCTAATCTACCAACATGTCCCTAACACAGTTAGGTCCCTCTTCAAATTTCCCTAAGACATTTATAAACATCTTTTTTTTTTAATTATTAGGGATTCATTGAGGGTACAAGAAACCAGGTTATACTGATTGCATTTGTTAGGTAAAAAGTCCCTCTTATAAATGTGTCTTGTCCCCAAAAGTGTGTCACACACTAAGACCCCCACCCACTTCCTCCTTCCCTCTCTCTGCTCTTCCCTTCTTCCACCCTCTCCCTCCTTCCCTCTTTCTGCTCTCCCCTTCCCCCACCCCCCACCATGTACTAGGTCATTATTGTCCTCATATCAAACTTAAGTACATAGGATTCATGCTTCTCCATTCTTGTGATGCTTTACTAAGAATAACGTGTTCCACTTCCATGCATGTTAATACAAAGGATGTTAAATCTCCATCTTTTTAATGGCTGAATAGTATTCCATAGTGTACATGTACTACAGCTTGTTAATCCATTCCTGGGTTGGTGGGCATTTAGGCTGTTTCCACATTTTGGTGATTGTAAATTGAGCTGTGATAAATAGTCTAGTGCAAGTGTCTTTATGGTAGAAAGAATTTTTTCCTTCTGTGTAGATGCCCAGTAATGGGATTGCAGGATCAAATGGGAGGTCTAGCTTGAGTTCTTTGAAGGTTCTTCTTACTTCCTTCCAAAAAGGTTGTATTAGTTTGCAGTCCTATCAGAAGTGTAAAAGTGTTCCTTTCTCTCCACATCCACGCCAGCATCTACAGTTTTGAGATTTTGTGACGTGGGCCATTCTCACTGGGGTTAGATAATATCTCAGGGTGGTTTTGATTTGAATTTCTCTAATAATTAGGGACAATGAACATTTTTTCATATGTTTGCTGGCCATTTGTCTGTCTTCCTTAGAGAAGGTTCTATTCATGTCTCTTACCCATTGATATATGGGATCGTTGGCTTTTTTATGTGGATTAATTTGAGTTTTCTATAGATCCTATAGTTTTTGTCTGATTCAAAATATGCAAATATCCTTTCCCATTGTGTAGATTGTCCATTTGCTTTGGTTGTTGTCTCCTTAGCTGTACAGAGCTTTTCAGTTTCATTAAGTCCATTTGTTTATTTTTTGTTGTTATTGCAATTGCCACAGAAGTCTTCTTCATAAAGTCTTTCCGCAGGCCAATATCTTCCAGTGTTTTTCCTATGCTTTCTTTGAGGATTTTTATCATTTCAAGCCTTAAATTTAGGTCTTGTATTCATCTTGAATCAATTTTTGTGAGTGGAGAAAGGCACAGGTTGAGTTTTGGTCTTTTACATATGGATATCCAGTTTTCCCAGTACCATTTATTGAATAGAGATTCTTTCCCCCAGTGTATGTTCTTGTTTGGTTTATTGAAGATTAGGTGGCTATAAGATGTTGGTTTCATTTCCTGGTTTTCTATTCAATTCCAAATGTCTATATCTCTATTTTTGTGCCAGTATCATGCTGTTTTGATGACTATGGCCTTATAGTACAGCCTAAAGTCTGGCATGCTGATGCCCCCAGCATTGTTTTTATTACTAAGAACTGCCTTAGCTATATGGGGATTTTTTCTGGTTCCATACAAAAAGAAGAATTATTTTTTCCAAGTCTTTTTTTTTTTTTTTTGACAGAGCCTCAAGCTGTTGCCCTAGGTAGAGTGCTGTGGCATAACAGCTCACAGCAACCTTCAACTCCTGGGCTTAAGCGATTCTCTTGCCTCAGCCTCCCAAGTAGCTGGGAATACAGGCGCCCACCACAACACCTGGCTATTTTTTGGTTGTAGTTGTCATTGTTGTTTGGCAGGCCTGGGCTGTATTCAAACCCGCCAGCTCTGGTGTATGTGGCTGGCATCTTAGTCGTTTGAGCTACAGGCACCGAGCCAATTTTTTTCTAAGTCTTGAAGGTACGATTTTAGTATTTTAATAGGGATAGCATTGAATTGGTAGATTGCTTTTGTAAGTATAGACATTTTAACAATGTTGATTCTTCCCAGTCATGAGCATGGTATGTTCTTCCATTTGTTAATATCCTCTGCTACTTCTTTTCTTAAGGTTTCATACTTTTCTTTATAGGGGTCCTTCACCTCTTTTGTTAGGTATATTCCGAGGTATTTCATTTCTTTGAAGCTGTGGTGAAGGGAGTTGTGTCCTTAACTAGCATCTCCTCTTAGCTGCTATTGGTGAATACAAAGGCTACTGACTCATGGACATTGATTTTACATCCTGAGACGTTACTGTAGTCTTGTGTTTGAGACTTTGGAATTCTCTACGTATAAGATTATATCATCAGCAAAGAGGGAGAGTTTGACCTCCTCTGCTTCCATTTGGATGCCCTTTATTTACTTCTCTTGCCTGATTGTATTGGCTAGAACTTCCAGCACTATGTTGAATAGTAGTGGCAATAGAGGACAACCTTGTCTGGTTCCAGTTCTAAGTGGAAAAGCTTTCAGTTTTACTCTATTCAGTAAAATATTAGCTGTGGGTTTGTCACAGATAGCTTAGATCAGTTTAAGAAATGTGCCACCTATGCCTATACTCTTCTGTGTTCTAACTAGAAAAGGATACTGGATTTTATCAAATGCTTTTTCTGCATCTATAGAGAGGATCATATGGTCTTTGTTTTTGCTTCTGTTGATACAGTGGATAATGTTTATGAACTTGCATATATTAAACCAGCTTTGCATCCTTGGGATGTAACCTACTTGATCATGATTGACTTTTTTGATGATAAGCTGTAATCTACTGGCTAGGATTTTGTTGAGAATTTTTGTATCTATATTCACTAGTGAAATTGGTCAGAAGTTCTCCTTGTTAGTTGGGTCTTTTCCTGGTTTTGGTATCAGGTTGATGTTTGCCTCATACTACATTTTGGGGAACATTCCTTCCTCCTCAATTTTTTGGAATAATTTATGCAATATGGGAATAAACTCTTCTTTGAAAGTTTGATGGAATTCTGGTGTGAAGCCATCTGGACCAGGGCATTTTTTTTTTTGTTAGGAGATTTTTTATTGTTTCTTTGATCTCAGTGCTTGAAATTGGTCTGTTCAGGAGATCTATTTCTTCCTGCCTAAGTCTAGGGAGAGGGTGTGATTCCAAATATTGATCCATTTCCTTCACATTGTCAAATTTCTGGGAGTAGAATTTCTTGTAGTATTCAGAGATAATCTCTTGTATCTCTTGTTGTTACTTCCCCTTTATCATTTCTGATTGAAGTTACTAAAGATTTCATTTTTCTTTCTTTTTTTTTTTATTAAATCATAGCTATGTACATAAATGTAATCATGGGTTACAATGTGCTGGTTTTATATACAATTTGAAATATTTTCAATTTTTTTTTTTTTTTTTGAGACAGAGCCTCAAGCTGTCACCCTGGATAGAGCGCTGTGGCATCACAGCTCACAGCAACCTCCAATTCCTGGGCTTAAGCGAGTCTCCTGCCTCCGCCTCCCAAGTAGCTGGGACTGCAGGCACCCGCCACAATGCCCGGCCATTTTTTTGTTGCAGCCATCATTGTTGTTTGGCAGGCCCGGGCTGGATTTGAACCCGCCAGCTCAGGTGTACGTGGCTGGCACCTTAGCCCACTGAGCCACAGGCGCCGAGCCAATTTGAAATATTTTCATCAAACTGGTTAACATAGCCTTCATGGCATTTTTTTAGTGATTGTGTTAAGACATTTATATTCTACACCTAGTATATTTCTCATGTACCCCTGTAAGATGCACCATAGGTGGGGTCTGAGATTTTACTTTTCTATTTCTAGTTAGTCTGGGCAAAGGTTTATCTATTTATTTATTTTTTCAAAAAACCAACTCCTTGTTTCATTAATTTTCTGAATGATTCTTTTGTTTTCAATTTCATTAATCTCTGATTTAATTTTGGGTATTTCTTTTCTTCTGATGGTTTTAGGCTTAGATTATTCTTCTTTTTCAAATTCCCTAAGATGGCTTGTGAATTTGTTGATGTGCTCTCTTTCTGTTTTTGGATGTAGGCATCTAAAGAGATAAATTTTCCTCTCAGGACTGCTTTTGCTGTATCCCACAGGTTTGGTAGCTTGTGTCTTTGTTGTTGTTATGCTCAAGGAAGTTAATGATTTCCTCTTTTGTTTCTTCTTGCACCCAACCTTCTTGTAAGGTTGTTTAATTTCCATCCCTTTGTGTGGGGTTGAACATTTTTGTTGGAGTTGAGCTCCACCTTTAATGCCTTGTGATCTGAAAAGATACAAGGTAAAATTTCAATTCGTTTGTTTCTGTTGAGGTTTGTTTTGTGTCCTAGGATATAATCAATTTTGGAGAATGTTCCATGGGCCAATGAGAAGAATGTATACTCTTTAGCTTTGGGATGGACTGTTCTATATACGTCTATGAAGCACAGTTGTTCTAGAGTCTCATTTAAGTCCCTTATTTGTTTAATTTCTGTTTAGAGGATCTGTCCAGCTCTGTAAGAGGAATGTTAAAGTCCCCTGTTATTATGGTGCTCAGGATATCATATTGCTCGGACTAATTAAGGTCTGTTTCAAGAATCTGGGAGCATTTAAGTTTTTTGCATAAATGCTTAGAATTGAAATCTCTTCTTGTTGTATTTTTCCCTTGATCAATATGAAGTGTCCATCTTTGTCTTTTTTGACTTTAGTTGCTTTAAATCCACTTGTATCTGAAGATAAGATTGCAACCCCTCTTTTCTTCTAAATTTCATTTGCCTGAAAAATTGCCTTCCAACCTGTAACTCTTAGTTTTAATTTGTCTTTTGAGGCTAGGTATTTCCTGCAGACAGCAGATGGATGGCTTGATTTTTTGTTTGTTTGTTTTGTTTTATTTTTGTGGCCGGGGCTGGGTTTGAACTCACCACCTCTGGTATATGGGGCCAGCGCCCTACTCCCTTGAGCCACAGGTGCCACCCAATGGCTTGTGTTTTTCAATCCAATCAGCCAATCTATGCCTCTGCAGTGGGGAATTCAAGCCATTAACATTTATTGAGATAATTGATAAGTGTGGTCGCATTCTATTCATCTTATTTTGTGAAAGTCCATTACTTAGTTTTATCTTTTTCATCATTGTGGAAGCTGGGCTTTGTCCTTTAATTTCTGTGTGCTTACTTTGCTGGTGGTCCATTGTGATGGTCAATGTGTAGAACAGGTTGAAATATTTCCTGTAGAGCTGGTCTTGTGGCAAATTTCTTCAGTGTTTTCATATCAGTATTTCTCCATCAATTTTAAAGCTTAGTTTAGCAGGATATAGAATTCTGAGCTGGAAATTGTTTTATTTAAGTAGATTAAAGGTAAATGACCATTGTTTTCTGGCTTGAAAAGTTTCACTAGAGAAATATGAAGTCACCCTGATAGATTTGCCCCAGAAGGTCAATTGATCCTTATTTCTGACAGCTTGCAGAATCTTTTCTTTTGTCTTGACTTTGGACAGGTTCATCACAATGTGTCTTGGAGAAGCTCTATTTGATTCGAGGTGACCTGGGATCCAATATCCTTCTGAAAGGAGTGCATCAGAATCTTTGGTGATATTTGGGAGATTTTCATTTATAATATTCTCTAGTATGGCTTCCATTCTTCTAGAACATTCTCCTTCCCCTTCTGGAATAACTATAATTCATACGTTTGAATGCTTCATAAAGTCCCATAACTCTGTCAGTGAATGTTCTGCTTTCTCTTTTTTTCTGCCTCTTTAACTGTCTGAGTTGTCTCAAGAGGTTTGTCCTCTACCTCTGAGATTCTTTCTTCTGCATGGTCTAATCTGTTGTTGATACTTTCTATCGCATCTTTAAGTTCCCTAATTGACTGCTTCAATTCCTTCAACTTTGCTATAACCTTTCTTTTCTTTTTTCCTTTTACTGTTATTTGCATTTATTTTATGTTGCATCTATTTTCGTGCCATGAGTTTTTGTTTTTTTAGTTTCTTCTGGGATATCTTTTGCTTCTGTGCTCCCTTTTCTTCTGGTTTGGGAAAAATTTGTTCCTTTTCAGTAAGAATCATCTCGATGTGTCAGGGGGAGCTCATGTATGGGTTAATGCCACTATGAGCTCTATAAGTTCGGCGATGCATCTTGGGTGCTTTGTTCACTTAGATATGCTCAATGACCAGAGAATCTACATCTAAACCCTTAAGTTCAGCACTACTTTCTTCATTTTTAAGCATATGAGGCAAAAATTCAGCACTCTTTTGGGGCCACCAACCCTGTGTCCAGCCCCACTGTTTGGCCTGGGCACACCTACCAACTCTATCATTGTAACATAGGAATGGTACACATTTTTTCTTTAAAGTGACATCCTTCAGATACTTGGTGGCTTTTCATATATGCATACCCTTGATGGACTGGGCAGTTTAACATGTGTTCTTAAAGTGAATATGAAGATTTGAGCCTCTTAATTTGCATGACTCTGTGGGGTTTTCTTGGTTAAGTGAATAATGAACAATTTTCACAGATCACCTTAGGTCACTTAGGGGAAGAGGAAGAGTAGTGGCTTCTGGGAGAATTCATGAGCTGCTATATCCTTTCTATATTCTTCATATCGTTCATCTTTTATTTGATTCTGTTTTTGGATTTCCTTTTGGTTATTTTCCTCTTTCTCAGCAATTTCCTTCATTGTTTTTTGGTTATTTTCTACTTTCTCAGCAATTTCCTTTATTGTTTTCATCATCTATATTTTAAATTCCTCTTCTGTCATTTCCAACATTTCTTTTTATGTGGAATCCTCTGCAGTAGCTACCTCACGGTCCCTTGGAGTGATTGCTCTGGACTGGTTTTTCATGTTGCCAGGATTGTTCCACTGATTCTCCCTCATGAGGGTTTTCTTTTATCTGTTTCCTTGCCCTAATTTTCCTTTTACTTCCTCTTGGTCTTTAAGTTACCATGCCTCTGGCTTAAGGTTTAAATGAGTCCTTTTAGTATGGTACTGAAAGGATGAGAAGATTGAAGAGAAAGAAGAGAAAAAAATACTTTTAAAAAAGAGAGAGAGAAAAAAGAGAAAGGAGAGGGGGTAAGTAAAAGGGAATATTGACAAAAAGAAGGGAGGCACAGAAAGACAGAGACAGGAGTAATAAATGTATACAATAGGGTACTTTGACCCATACCTTAAAACCCCCCAACCTCCCAACCTCTGGGGCTGTTGGATTGAGTGGTTCCCTTGAGGTCAGCAGCTCTTTGCCAATCTGAGCAGATATGGTACCCCACCTCCACCAAATAGAGAGGAAAGATAAAAATACTATAAATCAAACCAAAACAAACAAACAGAAAACCTCACAGGATAAAACTGGGGGAAAAAACAAATAATAGGGGCAGAAACACTAGCAAAAATGAAGTTCTTATTATTAAAGGAGGCAACAATGGAAAATTATATTTAAACTAGAAAAATTAAGAGAGAAAAGAAAGAAAAAGAAAAATCTAGGGGAAGAATATTGAAAAAAAAACAAAGCAGTATATACATCTTGCTGAATATTGTCTGGGAAACAGGTTATATTCTGGGGTATGAGATGCCAATCACAATGCTGATACAGCTGTATGAGATGGAGACTGGAGGCCTTTGCTAACTTCTTTGCCCTCAAACCCTACAGGATTGAGGCCTCGATCTCTCCTCAGCCTGCTTAAAAGACACTTTAAATTGTTAACATTGGCTAAGCAGAAGCTTTCCCAGGAACACACATGTGGCTGGGATATCTCCTGAAGTGGCTGCCCACTTACCTGGTGCGCCACATCCTGCCTCACTCTATGCCCCCGAGGACCAAGGATACAAAGCAGCCCTCCCACTGCCAAACACTGAAAGTTCTGCTCTTCCCCTATGTCTCAGTCTCAGCCATTGGTTCTGCTCACAGTCGCTAGATCACTCACCCAAGGTCTCCAGCCCAAGCCTTGCTCTGTGAACCTGAGGGAATAGCCTGCAGGGGCAATTCTCCCACAATAACTGCACGCACAGCCCACAGCTAAACAATGTTAGCTCCATTCTGGCCAGCGGCTCAGTCCCAGACCCTAGACAATGCTTAAAGTTACCTGCACTTGTGTCCAAGTTCTCCCAAGGTAATTTAACCAAGTACCCAAGTCCAAAAAAACAAAACAAGGACAGGCCTTCCCTGTCTGCAATCTTGCTACTGTTGTGGTTACAGCTGCAGCAGCCTCAGACCAATCGCAACCACTTGCTACTTCTCCACTGCTTTTGTCCTCCTCCTGGGTTCCAGAAGTCTCTCACTGTCACCCTGCATCCCCAAAGGGACGTTTCTGGACAGAGCCCACAAGCCAGAGATACTTGGAGTCTTCTCACCCCTATTTCACTGCTCCCAGTTGCAAAGAAGCTGTTACTTGGCCGCCATCTTGCTCCCATCTCCTATAAACATCTTTACTAAATTTTGTGATATTGTTTTCTTCCCAACCACTTGCTTTACCTAGTAGCCTAAAAACTCCATAAAGTCAGCACTCAAGTCTCAGTCCAGTCATAACTCTGGTCCAGCACCATAGTCATCCATAGAAGGTAATCAATTCATTCATCCGATACATGTTTGTAGAACAACTATTGTTTGACAAGCACTAAAGACACCATGCTGAACAACATAGATAAAGCCTTTGCCTTCATGGCATAGAAGGGACAAAAGCATTTGTAGTACCTCATGGATTCCCTGACTAGGGTCCTCTTCTGTGGCAGGCCTTACACAGCCCATTGAAGAATCACAGTGAGATTCTCAACTACCTCATACAGATGCCACAGGACACCACCATCCCTTTGTAGTATCCATCACACTTCCATACAGTTGCCATGGACATTTCTGGACAGTTTCAACTTGTACTCACATGGCCACACCCAGTCAAAAGAAGGCATGTTGGAAGTCATGAAAGTCTAATATCCAGGGCTATGTCATGCTTCATGCTTCTTAAGAAAGGTGAATCTGTCCAGGGGATATATCCTTCCCTGTGAGTCACCTGAGTACACACCCAGCCCAGGGCTTCCCAGCAGTGACGCCGGGTCTATGCAGGTAGAGAGGGAGGAAAAAGTGCTCACACTGCAAATTTTCTTGCCTTCACTTCCAATAATAGAGGAGATTGTAGATTATGGGATTACTGTTGTGTTACCCTTGTTTGTTGTGAGGGAAGGACGATGAGGCAAATCACACCCAAATATTGGAGGTGAGCAATATCTGAATCCCAACCTGTCTGTGCTAACAAATATTATGATCAAACTCACTGATAGGAACAATGTCCTCTGAGGTTGTGACCTAGTGCAGTGGGGCCTAGAAAGTCCCCCTTTGCTCAAGAACATTTTCCATGCACTCTGAAGTATAAAGTAAGAAATTCTCAAGCTGAAGCTCCCACTAAGGTAAGAAGCTCCATCATTAGATAGCCAGGTGGGGCGGGGGGACATAAGAAACTCCAGTGAGGGTGGCGCCTGTGGCTCAGTGAGTAGAGTGCTGGCCCCATATACTAAGGGTGGCAGGTTCAAACTCAGCCCCAGTTGTGGCAGGCATCTGTAGTCCCAGCTACTACTCGGGAGGCTGAGGCAAGAGAATCACCTAAGCCTAAGAGCTGGAGTTGCTGTGAGCTGTGACGCCACGGCACTCTACCAAGGGTGATAAAGAAAGAAACTCCAGTGACAGTTGTGAATGATGTATGTCCCTCGGCACTAACCATTTTTAATTCCGGGAGAGTCAGAGTCCATATCACTACAGGATTTGCTACAGCTTTTGCTATATGTCCTGTAGGATTTATTCTCCATGGACTCCATTTATCAAATGTCTGTGCTTGGCCTCAAAGGATGCAGGATAAGGGAGACCAGATAAGGGAAAAGAGGATGGGTCATGTTTAGACAATGGGTTGGCACAGAGAAGAACTTGTCCCAGGGAGGCAGAGATGTGGTAGGCTGGGCTCAGGAGAGGGGCTGTTTCAGGAAAGACAAACTCTGTATCAGATCAGTGGACAGGCTGCCAGTTCCTGGGAGGAAGGGAAGCAGCAGTCCTGTGTTCAACATGGGGTTACAGATAGCAAAGACTTAGCAAGCATTTTTGTAAAGGTGTTTATAGTTTGTCAGACGCCTTCCCGAGCTAAGACTCCTTTCTCCACAGTAAACCTTCCTTATAAAAGAAGGTGTCAGAATCATAAAACTAAGTTGCAGATCAGCTGAGCTGCCAACTTTCTGAAGGCCTTCGCCAAGCCTGAAGCTGGACTGAACTGGCTTTTCCAGGTATCTTGACTCAATTAGCCCACCCAGAGCATCCCTGCTATTTTGATATTTGAAGTGAAGTAAGGAGAAGAGCATCTAGTGCATGGCAATTGCTATGAATGGCTTTACTAGTTGTACTTCAACCACTTCTGCTGCAGTTTGCAGGTCGCTATTTCCTTGACTCCCCACTTAGTTTGTTTGCCTTAACCCGCACCTTTCAAGAACACGCACCAAACTTAAACCTCTCAGGAGCCACATTCTTTTCCAGTGTATCTTTGATAACACTCAGACCAGTAAAGGTGGATGACTCCTGATGTGGAAATGTCCAGAGCTGTTCTAAAATGACCTAAACAACATTAGCCCTTCTTCTTAAAAGAAGAAAGTTGAGTTCACAGACGTGATGGACAGAAATGCCCTGCAAACTCTGCCCCTGAATTTGCATATTTTGTTCTGCTGGTTCATTTAGCAAGGCAACAATTCATTAATAACCATGAATAACAGGTAAAAAGAACCACCACGCTGAGCTTGTCCAGACAATCAAAGTGAGTTACGCCCTTTCAGGACATCCCGAAGTCATGCAATGACAGGCAATTTGGGGGATTTCAATAGTACAAGAGGACTTCTGTGAACCTGAATACATTTTCCAGAAACAACTCGTGCAGTGGCTGATACTAAACAGACAACACACTCCCACTGATTTGATAGAGAGTAAACAAAGTACAAAGAAAGACAGTTCTACCCTAAAGCATCCTCCAAACAAACAAGGTAAGGAATTTCTCAGCCTCAGTTACGATAGGTGTTCTCACAACAACCACCACTTAATGTTGTGTTATTTCAAGTTTCTTATTAGATACTCCCAACTATTGCCCTGCAAGCAAAGTAAGGCCACTGCTATCCAGTTGTATAGAGGATAACATTGAGAATCAGCAACTTGCTACTGCTTGCCACCGCCTATAAAAAGAAGGTAGGGCTAGAAGCCAGGTCTCCTGACTCCTGTGTCCTTCACTGCCCTGTTGTGGAGCCCTGTGGTGAGTTTCTGATGCAGAGCATGGGAGGAACCTGCCCAACGGTGAAAACACCTGGCAGAGAAATAATTGGAGATTTTTCAAGTACACCCCTTAAATCACCATTGTGTCATTTTACTCTGGAGGCAGCTTGGGGACTATCACCATGTTGCTCACCTTGATGTATAACACATGTTAATTTTTTAAAACCTCTGAGCAATTCTATCACAAAGAAACCTACATAATTTATATAGGTATTGTCTATATTCCCTGTATTCCCCAAACCTATCTGACCATGACACTCTTTTTGTATTATTTGTTAATATTACACAGAAGAGTATTTCTTGGAAGGTATTTGAGATTGTATTAACAACAATTCTTCAGTGATGTGAGTCAATGAACTGAAACATTATACCTCATTCTACCTTGCTTGACCCCTAGTTTTTTGGGCCCCAACTCATTTCTAGAAGGAATACTAATTTTTAAATAAGATATCTGGACATGCAGTGTGCTATTCGGAAGCACATAAAGAGAGATGAAACTTTAAATAATTGAAGCAGGTTTTAGGAAGGCTGATTAATACAGAAATAGAGTTTCTAGGCCGGCAAGGTGGCTCACACCTGTAATCCTAGCACTCTGGGAGGCCGAGATGGTCGGATCACCTTAGCTCAGGAGTTCAAGACCAGCCTGAGCAAGAGTGAGACCTCATCTCTACTAAAAATAGAAAAACTGAGGCAAGAGGATTGCTCAAGCCCAAGAGCTAGAGGTTGCTGTGAGCTGTGATGCCACAGCACTCTACCCAGGACGACAGCATGAGACTCTGTCCAAAAAAAAAACAAAATAGAGTTGCTACCTCCAGCCTTCCAGGAGCCTGCAGAAACTCCAGGAAGCCCTTGGACTTCATGCTTTTTCTCCACCAACCTAACTTTTCAATAGCCTGGGGCTTGGAGAGGAAGGTATTTCTCCTTGCATTTCCTCTTCTACGGCTTTTCCACACAGAGAGAACTTTCTCTAATCTTCAGGAAGAGGAAAACCGTGCTTTTCCTGAGATCAGCATCTTACATATGAAATTGAAAGGTCACCTGTGGTTGCAAGGAACTATGACTAAGGCACTAAGAGGAAAGAGAAAGGAACTTGTATGCCCTCCAAAACCCTTTATCAAGGTTAGTTAGTGAACTAATTGAAATCTATTGCACGTTAGCCCTTTCTTTACCAACTACTTTTTCACACGTTCTTATCAGTGGCATGTGGCTCCCAGCAATGAAAATAATTTTATGGTTGGGGGTCACCACAACATGAGGAACTGTATGAAAGGGTCACGGCATTAGGAAGGTTGAGAACCACTGTTCTAGAAGGAACGATTCTTTCTTGAGTACTTTAACTACACAAGGAAGAATATTATAAGCAGCTTAGAAGAAGAATCAGCTGCTTATAATGCTCACTGTGCCATTTATATCACTCCTACTTTGGTTAAAAGTGATACTTTTCTTAAAGGTTAAGAATAATACTTTTTAATAATAAATAGCAATTATTATTACTTAAATAATAACAAAAGTATGGGTGGCACCTGTGGCTCAGTAGGTAGGGTGCACCATATACCAAAGGTGGTGGGTTTGAGCTCGACCCTGGCCAAAGTGCAACAAAAAATGGCCAGGCGTTGTGGCAGGCGCCAGTAGTCCCAAGCTGCTCGGGAGGCTGAGGTAGGAGAATCACCTAAGCCCAGGAGTTGGAGGTTGCTGTGAGCTATAACACCACAGCACTCTACCAAGGGCCATAAAGTGAGACTCTGTCTCTTAAAAAAAAAAAAAAAAAAAAAAAAGTAAACATGCATCCCAAATAAGTAAACATGCATCCCAAATACACATACAGCGCTTTATAAATGTTAATGCACGTATATTATCAATATAGTTAATGTTAATAAACGTTAATGAGCTCCTATGACAACACTGTGCAATAGGTTCTATTATCTCCATTTCTCAGATGAGAAAATTCAGGAAGAGAAAGGTAAAACAAATTCCCTAAGCGCAAATACAGTGAGTGGAGAGCTGGTTCTACTTTACTTTTCCTCTCAGCCTCTTCGTCCTGGTGCCCCCCTCACTGAGAGGTCTCATTTCCCCTAGAAAAGTTCCTCTCTCTCCCTCCCACACACACACACTCTGGGAAAGGAAAAATTATTTGAGTACTTGTTCCAATGACAAGGAAGACTTTACTCAAGGCTACTGAATCAAGGGATATTAGAGCAGGGGACAGAGGTCAGGCTCAGCTCCAAATGAACAAGGACAAGTGGAGATTTATGGCCAAGGAGCAAGGGGAGAACGTAAGAGAAGTCGGGGGGGCGGGTAGGGGATTCTTTCTTGCTAGACTAACTTGCCAGCATTCTTACTGAGGTCAGGTCAAGGACTCATACATCAAAGGTGGGGAATGAGGAATTTGATAAGCTATCAAAGGTAGCAAGAGTGAAAGGATTCTTGCTAAACTGACTTAGCGGGATTCTTGCTTAAACTGGGCAAAGTTTCAGTGGCTAAGGTTGAGGCCTAGTCTGGAAGAAGGCTGAGAATCCTGACTGAAGTTCAGTTTTAGTCAAGAAGAGGGTCTTTGTCCCTACAAGCACACGCACAGCACGTGCACACACATACTAGGTTCCTCTAGGGCTCTTGTCCCAGGGCAGTCTCCCTCGTGCTATTCCTCATCTAAAAAATTGAGGCACACTTGAGTTCCAAATGAACTCACTTTTTATCCTTGAACCCCAAGATTAACAAGGATAAGCTGAGTGGGCATTCTTATATCCAGGGAACTCCCTGAGAAAGTGTGGGAGGGTGGGTGTAGGGGAAGAATAATATTTTCTTCAAGCCCCATAGGTTATTAGTTGGAATGAACTCCTGTAACAAAACACAGAGTAACAAGAGAAAAACAAACAGAAGTTCATTAACATCTGCATTTGATACATGTACACAAGATACCCTGGGAATGAGTGGTTCTCAAAGAAGTGGTTTTGAATTTCAACTTATCCAGCATCTTCAACTTGCAGGGGTCCTCAAACTACGGTCCGCGGGCCACATGCTTCGGTATGAATTGTATTTGTTCCCATTTTGTTTTTTACTTCAAAATAAGATATGTGCAGTGTCCATAGGAATTTGTTCGTAGTTTTTTTTTTAAACTATAGTCCGGCCCTCCAATTGTCTGAGGGACAGTGAATTGGCCCCCTGTTTAAAAAGTTTGAGGACTTCTGAATTCTAAAGCATTGTAAATTTTTAGAGAAATGACAAAAAAAAAGGTCAAGGACACCGAGTCTCTAGAGCAGCAAATCAATGACTGAGAAAGTATGGTTAGGTAAGCTTGTTAAAGAAGATTCCTCTGGAACCATCTCCAGGCCGATGAGGGTCTGGAGTTGTCTTCAGCCATGTTAAAAAAAAAAAAAAAATCAATCAATCAATAAAACTTTAGATGAATTAAATTTAACAGGGTTTAATTCTGCAAAGAACAATCTGCAAATGATACAGCCCTCAGAACTAGAAGAGGTTCAGAGAGCTTTGCAGAATTTATGGACAGAATCTGAAAGCGAGGCACAGAAACAGCTTGATTGGTTACACCTGTGGCTGACCCGCACTCGGCTAACTTGATTGGCAGGAACGCTGCTATTGGTTACAATTACACACGCCCACTTAGACTTTCACTTAGTTTGTGTACTCAGGTAGGTTGCAGCTCTTTACTAGATACCGCAAGAACAAAACCAACCTCAGGCCAAATTTGACCTAACCGTGGTTAACCTTTGTTGTCTGTGGTAGAGAAGGGGAGTGGGATACGTTTTGTCTTCTTAAATCTATGTCCTCTTTTAGACAAATAGAGGGCAAAGAGCTTTCCCACATCTGCATCTTCTTTACTGTCTTCAGCTCAAAAATTCTTCATATTGCAGGGTGGCGTATTCTGGTCTCCCGCATTGGGAAAGGCAAAACAGAGCCATCGTTTAGGGTCCCAGGCATTGAACTAGGACTTGGTGGGCCCGGTCCAGAGGAACACGCCGGGAGACGGAGGAGGCAAGAAAGTCAAAGCAAACATGCTCCTTCATCCAGAAGAAGATTGATGCGTTTTAGCTGGTTTTGAACTACATAACAATGTTGCAAGAGGGGAAAGAAAAGAGTGCTATGAATATACCCTGCCATGATTTCAGACCAAGGATGCTTAGATTTAAGCACACAGCAAGGTTAGGGAAAATCTATGAAAATTTTTGAAATGGGCAGAAAAGATGTTCTTTCAGTGGAATAATGCTACACATGGGAACAGGCTTGTTTGATTCTGTAGAGGTCTAAGTCTTTCTTTCTTTTTTTTTTTTTTTTGAGACAGAGCCTCAAGCTGTCACCCTGGGTAGAGTGCTATGGCATCACAGCTCACAGCAACCTCCAATTCCTGGGCTTAAGCGAGTCTCCTGCCTCCGCCTCCCAAGTAGCAGGGACTACAGGCGCCCGCCACAACGCCCGGCCATTTTTTGGTTACAGACGTCATTGTTGTTTGGTGGGCCGGGGCTGGATTCGACCCCAACAGCTCAGGTGTACGTGGCTGGCGCCTTAGCCCGTTGAGCCACAGGCGCCGAGCCTCTAAGTCTTTCTTGGTCAGCTACTTTGCAAATTTGTAGAGGTAGATAGTAACTTGTGAATTACTCATAGCGATGGAGATGATTCCTATCCATAAAAAAGCAAATAAATTTTATCCTGCAAAATGACAATTGTTTTCCACTGTGTGGCACAAGCTGTTTTTGCATCGATTAGAAAATTAATTTCAGCATTCCTGATTTCCTATATAAATGACTGGCCATTTGGATTTTCCTTTGAACTGATTGTAACATCTTACTAGTTCTCTCAATATTAATGAGTAAAATGTGAATTAAATAAAACATCGGACATGTGTGCATTCTGTATTTGTATGTGTAGGGGGAAAGAAATATCATTTTTTCCCATCTTAGGTTCATGCCTGGTGACCCTATAACAAAAGATAGATTAATTAATAAGAGAAAAGCATACAAATTTTTTGAATATTAGTTTTAGATGACACAGAAGTCTTCAGAAATGAAGACCAAAAGAAATGAGGAAAGCTGTATATTTTTATGCTGGGTTTGATGAATAGTGGACAGTCATGAGCAGGGGTGATTGGGGAAAGGGAATACTATCTAATGATAAACTGGGGAGAATTTAGCAAGGCCTGTTTGTTCAGATTTTTCTCTGTGGCGGCCCTTCTTCTTTGGAGATAAGGAGGTTCCTTTGCTCCCCCTACTAGGAGGGACCCTTGAGGCTCTCAGGACTTCCATCAGGGGGAAGGTGAGAGTAGCCTTCCCAGTTCTGCTGTTTTCTCAAATGCCAAAGTGCTATATTTTGGGTTAGTGTGTCTTGAACCCCATCTATCAGAGTCATGATTTTATGTTTTTTATTAATAACTTATTCTCTAACAGTAAGGAGTCCACGATTTGGTAGCTAACAATAAAATCTTTTCACACTCCTCTGCTTTTAAATATGACCCTAAAATTGGAGCAGATGCTGGATCATGTTGGCTCTCAAAAAAAGCCAGGTTTTTGGCTTGGCACCTATAGCACAGTGGTTACAGCACCAGCCACATACACCGAGGCTGGCAGGTTTGAACCCCGCCCAAGCTAAACAACAATGATGACAACTGCAACAAAAAATAGCCAGGCATTTTGGCAGGCGTCTGCAGTTCCAGCTACTTGGGAGACTGAGGCAAGAGAATCCCTTAGGCCCAGGAGTTTGAGGTTGCTGTGAGCTGTGATGCCACGGCACTCTACTGAGGGCAATGTAGTGAGATTCAGTCTCAAAAAAAAAAAAAAGCCAGGTTTAAAAGTAAATAAATAAAAATTTTAAAAGTTCCTGGCAAGGTAACTATGAACCCATGGATCATCTTTGGTAGTGATTGCCTGAGGCACTGAGGCTGCTCGAGGCCTATACAAAAGTTCAACTAGTGAAATCCATGTAAAGAAGGGATGTGAGGGGCATGCCTGCAAGTTCTCCACCTGTACACTTGACCTAAACTAGGGGAGCTTGGGCAAAATCTCCTTAAAGAGAGCGGTGAGGAAAAGTAAAATGAAATGAGCAAGAGATGGTTCTAGCATGTTACTTGTTACTTAAGAACTTTGAACTCTTTAGAATCCAAATATCCTCTGTCATGCTATTAAACACAATGACATGGACAAGTCCTTGCCATTCTATTCTGTCTTCTTGAATTCCACTTTACAGGGAAAACAGGGATGGAGGCAGAGGGAGTAAGTGGTCCATTGCCACCAACAGCCTGACTTCATATGCTTTGTTTGTCCCACTCCCCTGCCCCTCTACAGACAGAGGCAGACCAGAAATACAACCAAAAGTCAAGTACAGATACCAAAATCCTGGGAGGCTCAAGTACCTTACATAAAATGGCATAGCATTTGCATAGAACCTACCTACCTCCTCCCCTAGACTTTAAATCATCTCTAGATTACTCATGATACCTAATATGACGGAAATGCTATGGAAATAATTGTTACACTGTACTTTTAAATTTGCATTATTTTTATTGTTGTATTGTTATTTTTATTGTTTTTTCTTCCCCTAAATATTAAAGGTGCCCAAAAAAGTATATACATTTTCAGTGACATTATCTATGTGTTCACTTTTCAAACTTGATTTGAATTATAGTAGCAACATGTGGTATGATGTTCTCTCCAAAGGCGGTGATAATCAAAGGAATGTAGCATCACCATGCCACAGGTATGAATAGGATAGCTTTTTCCTCTTAAAATGTGTATACATTTTTTTGGCACCTTTTGTATTTTTGAGCCCCAGATGGTAGAACCGATGAGTGTAGAACTCATGGATATGGAGTGTTGACTGCAGCCCAGTGTCATTAAACAAGGAACAGAAAAGAGACTCAAAGCCCAGCTGGCTTCCAAGCCTGGTCCAAAGACCACCTGCATGGGAATCACCTGGAGAGCTTATTAAAAATTCAGATTACTGGTCCCTACTCCTAAAGATTCTGAATCATGTATTCTATGGCTTGTAAGTCATTAAACTTTAACCCCAGTAACAAAGAGAAGGGAGTATGTTTCACATCCTCCATGGGCCTTAAAAGCCAGTCAAGGCCAAGGCAGCCTGGGCTCTAGACATCCCAGCGTGCCAGGCTCTGCCCACCATGACCCGCTGCCTGCCAGGCACAGCTAAGGTGGAGAAATCAAACCAGCTTAGTAAAAATGTTTTGCTCTTCACCATCTGTCTGCCATTTTCAAACCATCTGTTCCTTCTCATGAACTATTTTGGCTATTAAGGCACTGCAGGGTGGTGATTAAAGCTGGATTCTAGACCCAGAATACCAGGATTTAAACTCTAACTCCGTCACTTCCTGAGCCATGAAATTCTGACTAAATTCCTCATCTTCCCATGCCTCTGTGTCATCATCTATAATGACATCTGATGGGGCTCAGAATACACTACCTCAAAATATGACTGTAGGAAACCAGAATATGCCACCCCAAAGTATGCCTCTTAGGAATATTGATTATTTTGAGCTGGTTATTTCGAGAAACTGCAAACACAGAAGTAGCTCTGAAAAGTTACCGTTTTGTAAGGGGAATTTACATTTATAAAAGAAATTTCCATGTCTAAGGGTGTCTCCCTCTCTCCCCTAGGAAAAGAAGGACTAAATCACTAGAGATTCATAACTGTGGAGAAGACATGGATTTAAATATGCCCAACAACACTTAAACTGGCTTGGGGTGCTTTCCTTGGTCAACTGACTGAACCAGGCTTTCCCACTATATCCTTCTTTCTTTGTTTTAGACAATGATGGTATTTAAATTTGAAGTTAAGGGGGAGGAGCTAAGATGGCGGTCTGTAACCAGCTTTCTGCAGATGCTCCCATCTTGCTAAAAGACAGAAATTTAGCAAGAAAGCCAACGGTTCGGAACTGAGCCAAAAGAGAAGGTTGAAGAAC
>CAUYRH010117030.1:0-11166 GCA_963574655.1 Perodicticus potto | reverse complement strand
TCAATGTCTTTATATAGTGATTAAGAAAATGCTATGAGGGCTATCTCTCACAGTACGAACAAAATGTTTCTGATTGTATATGAAGCACATTCTGCCCTATGATTGCACCAATGTACACAATTATGATTTAATAAAATTATTTTAAAAAATGAAAAAGATTCTATGATTCACGTTAAGACAAATTGATAGTCAAACAAGAAAAACCCCTTAAAACTCATTCCTACCTAACTTCCAAACACAACTCTATGCTAATTTTGCATCTTTCTACAAATAGTAATAGGATCATTGCAGGTTGACTCTGGACAAAAGCCAGAAAGATAGCAACAAAGGCAGGCTCCCAGATTTTACCTCCAGCCTGCCTGGAAACTCATCAAAAGAACCAATTCAGGGGTACAGGCAGTGGCTCGTGTCTGTAATCCCAGCACTTTGAGAGTCTGAGGCACCAGAATAGCTTGAGGCCAGGAGTTTGAGACAAGTCTGGCAACATAGCAAGATCCCCCTCTCTGTAAAACAAACTTTTTTAATTAGCCAAAAGTAGTGTAGGCCGCGCTGGTCTCATGCATGTAGGCCCAGCTACTTGGGAGGCTGAGGCAGGAGGATTCCTATGCCCAGGTGTTCTAGGTTTCAGTGAGCTATGATTATCCCACTGTACTCCAGCCTGGGCAACAGAGGGCACCCTATCTCTAAAACGAGATGGAAAAATTGATTCAGGAAAAAAAGTGTTTTGTTTCCAACCAAAGGGGCTGTGTACAGCCAGGCTGCCTGCAGACTTTCCATCACGACAAATTCCCAGTTCATACATAATTGGATTTATCTTCCTCACTCCCCCCACCGCTGCTTCTGGAAGAAGGAGTGGAGAGAGTGACAGGCATAGCCCATTGTGCTTTCACGTGGATCCAATAAACATATGCCAAAGTTGGAAAAAGGATGAAGCTGCGGTTGGTTATTATCTCCCAGCTAATGATACAGCTGAACAAATGCAGCAATGTAGCAGAAAGGAAGCAGATTCAGGGCCCTGACTCTCCATTAAGTTATGATGATTTCCCAAGATATCCAGAGTGGAGCAGAGATGCAGCTGATAAAATGCATGGCATGGATTGAACAGCATGAAGACAGCAACCAACTGCAGCTGTCTGTGTGATTTGGCAGCCCACAACCATCCAGACAAATCTAAACAAATCACCATCCCTGGCTTCCTGATGCCTCCAGGAAAGTCCTGTAATGACTGCTCTGTGCTGGCCTCCTAGGTAGGGGTGAGGAAAATATGCAGATTCCACAAATTTAGGGCTTTCCTGGGGCATCTGCTCAATGCAGCAGCTGCCACCCTTCCATAGATCTGGCTGTTTCCTGCAAAATCCAAGTTTTCATTAACTAATCATATGTTTGCAACCCTTCCTGCTGTGAACACAGCTAGCATGGGGGGCACCCAGCCCCCTTTCCCACATAACTCAGATGTATGAAAACCCATGCTAAACAGGTAGCCCCTGGCCAAAGAAGCTGAGGTTGGCCCTCTGCCCCCTCACCATGCCTTCCTAGCTCCACTTCCAAGGTATAATAAGTAGGGAGCATTCAGAATTGGCCCTTGCACACGAATGCCCAGAGGCACATCTCCTGCCCTGCGTCCTGGCAGCTCCACCTCTAACTCTGCGGTGGCAGCTGCAAGCATCTAGTTAGACACATTTCACTGGGGCTAAGAGGTGGACCTGCCCTTATCAGTCTGGAACACAACTAGAATGGATAGGTGGGAGATAAATCCTGCCATTGAAGACCCCCCACCAAAAAATATAAATAAATAAATGGAGGATTTTTTCAAAACCTTGCCTTTTTTTTTTCCCTCGGCAGCACTGAAGAAGATAGCGACAAGAAAGTCCGATTGGCCACTGACAGAGACTACCGTGGCGCTGTTGGGATGCCACAGCTAAGGAAGCTGGGGAGGGGGAGAGTGAAGGCAAACCCTGGCTTTAACAAGCCAGCACAGGGGTGAAGTGCCCCCTCCACTGTGTGCTTGGGGAAGGACAATGAGCTGGGTCTGACTGTAGCCAAAGCAGCCTAGGTGCCTGCACAATAAGACAAGAGGGTTCCTTTAGGAAGTTAGCTCCCCCAGGGGGAAATGAGAGGGAGACAGGAGAGATGGAAGGAGAGAGAGAAAAAACAGGGGAGGAGGCAGCGAGAACAGGGCTTCTCTATATGGTGATTGTAAGTCAACATAATCACAGAAGAAACACCTGAGCACCTAGTTCATTGCCATGTACACCACAGGCATGCGATAAAAACTTGCTGGTGATGGAGTTAAATGTGACTTTCTAAACAAAGCCTGCTTTACTGTAAGTGAAATAAATATCTGTTGGATTGAACTGAATTGAAAGAGCCAGTGGGTTAGCAGCATAATTTGAGGAGCAACAGAAAAAAAGGTTGCTTGCCCCAAATCCCGCTCCTACTGGAACTGCCAGAGTGCTGGAAATTTCCAGAATCCTCTTTTGGGTTAATGGGGTAATAAAAGCCTTGTTGAAAAGCAAATGTTGTCTGGGGGGATAACCAATGAAGCTGCTATGATCTATCATTCAAGCAGGATTGTAAATGGAATTCAACTCAATAGCTATCCCCGATAGACACACAGGAGCCCAGAGTTCTGTCCTGAGAGGCTCTGAGGCCACACCTGCTCAGCAGACAGCAGTGCTAAGGGGAATGGCTAATGTCTGCCATGAAAGTAGGAAGGGGTACCCCACTAGGTATTAACCATCCCTGCCTCTTAACCTGAATTCTTTGAACATAACAGCCCCAACAAAGAGCAGGCCTCAAAGGAATATAAGCTGATATGGACACCATGGAATGGTCCAGACCAGGAGAGTTTTATATGAAAAGCAGCCCAGGAAATTAGCAGCTAATGTACAGTAATGCTAGAAGCCCCTGAGAGTTTGATGGTAGGGATTTGGAAAAAAGTTGTCAGAAGTCTAACTACACCTACTTCCATCTTGCCTTGAGTGAGTGCTTACTACAGACACTACAGTCTAGAAGGCATCCATAGCTCTTACTTCCCTATCACATGAATTTGTCTGGCTCTTGCCCAACTTTCCTATCAAGTTCCCCAACAACAGAGGAGAATGAGCGGATCACTCCATAGGCACCTAGGGATAATGCCATTGCTCCTCAAATGCTGCTAATGCCCTGCTTCTTTCTATTCAATTCAATCTAACAGGTATTTATTTCACTTACAGAAAAGTAAACTTTGTCTAGGAAGTCACATTTAGCTCCATCACCAGCAAGGTATTATTGAGTGCAGTATGCACCATATGTCTTTGACGGCAAAGTTTTAACTTGAGTCCATGTAAAGTTTACATTCTATCATATAATTATTTGCTTTCATGTAGAAATATTTAAATTACTTGTCAGTTCTAGTACAGTAATCCTATCTACTATAAAAGTTCGAGCTCAAAACCTCAGTGGTTTAATACTATATTTATTTTTTTTTTATTGTTTGGGATTCATTTAGGGTACAAAGAACCAGGTTACAGTGAATGTTTGAATACTTTAGAAATATGTCTTTTACTAACATGGAGCACATGTGTGTGGATGGTCAGGACAGCCTGTCTCTTGGTCTTTTGACTCCTTCTTAGGGAATCTAAGTCCTTCCCACTCAGCTAGCAGATGGGGTAAGTCACTGCTTCTCAATTGCTGGGGCCCAGAATTGACAGCCATTCTCCCCACATTCCACGAGCAAGAATTCATCACAGGGCTTCACTTAATTGTGCGGGTAGTTGGTAAATATAGTCCCTGACTACCCTACAGTATTCTGGATAAATAGTAAATCTTTACCTGATCAGTTAACATTTTAACTTCTTATCCTCAAATCTATGGGATAAGTTAATCTTTCAGAAAGACATGAATTTTATCCCACCTTTCTACTCCTCCCAAGCATGTCCCAGAGGGTGTCTACTCCCATTTAAGAAACATGAAGGTAGTCCATTTTCAATGATGCTCATTTTATCATCTTACCTCCTCTTCTTTCTGTTCCCATTTTCTCTTCCTCTAAAGCCCATTAGATACCGTCAGGATCTTGAAAATGGGCCCAAAGCCACGGTGAATAGTGCCAGGAAATGGCTGGCTGGCTGTCCACCAAGACAATGCCTTCCAAAGTGGCATTATCTTAATGAATTTTTCACAGTCCAAGGTCTGGCCAGAAGAATTACAGTTCCAAAAATTCAATCTTGTTAGTGTTCCAGGATTTGCCTGACTTAGGAGGGCTGACTTAAGCGAACTAAACTCACAAAACACCAAAATGTCTCACCAAAATGTCAATCCCTCTATTGACAAGATGTGCAGATGTCAAGGAGATCAAACTTTCAAATTATTCTACTCGACATTTTTTCTCCCTAAAGAAAATCTGCTGAGTTCAAATTACAATCAAAATCTCCTTGGTGAGTTTACTCACCCTTGTAATCCCAGAACTTTGGGAGGCTGAAGAGGGAGGATTTCTTGAGGTCAGGAGTTCAGGACCAACATTAGCAAGAACAAGACACTGTCTCTACAAAAGAAAATAGAAAAATTATTTTCTATTATTAGAAAATTATTTTCTAAGGCCAAGCATAGTGGTGCACCACTGTAGTCCCATATATTTGGGAGGCTGAGGAAGGAAAATTACTTGAGACCAGGAGTTTGAGGTTGCTGTGAGGTCTGACACCACAGCACTCTAGCCTAGGCAGCAGAGCCAGACCTGTCCCAAAACAAAGAAAGAGAGAGAGAGAAGAGAAGGAAGGAAGGAAGGAAGGAAAGAAGAAAGGAAGGCAAGCTCCTTGATAAGTCTGTAATTATTAGCTGTGTTGTATAGTTAGAGGACTTGAAAGCTTAATGGCACCAGACCCCAAACACCATCACCACTGGTATATTCATCCCAGCTTTCCAGGGCTCCCTCTAATCCATTCTCTGCCTTAATTCTATCTTCACCAACTCCCTCTCTGATTGACACATTCTATAGACACATCCATGCCACCAGTGGGGTTACTGCCAGATCTGTACCCTGTCTTCTGGCACGGTGGATGCTTTGTCTCCAAGGTGCATTAGCACATGGCTGGCCTCATCCACTGTGATAATTTTATAATCAAGCTTGTAATGTTAGGAAGAAGAAGAGGGGTAAGAGCAGGAAATTCACTCTTATTTCTGCCTGTACCCACTGATGTTATATTAGAATGAAATGAAAGAGCTTATCTGGAGGTCTCAGTAGGAAAAAACATAGTTGTTGATAGATCCTTTACTGAAAAAAAAATACTTCTTTCCTGTTTTCCTAGGACCAAGGCAGACCCAGCAAGATGCTGACAGGCTTCCCAGCATTCCCTTGCTTCCCAGCAAGATTGTAACCCAGAGCTGCTGGAAGCAAGTATATACCGAGGGATGAGTCACAATCAAAACCAAGAAGGGTTGGCAAGTTCAATGCCAGGGAAGAGCATTGAGTTTCAGCTGCACAGGGTGTGAACTAAACTGTGCATAGATCAGGGAAAGGTCACTGGCCACAGTGTAAGAAATAAGCCCAGAAACCACCACCAAAGAGGATTCAAGTGAAACAGAACAGGATGGATTCTTGAAAAAAAACAGGGCACCTGGAAGTTCTTTCTAGTTGGGTATTGGCTAGTTGAAAGCACAGCACTAACCTGGGTACTGGGATATCTGGGAAAGTAACTTTCTTAAATTGAGCTTGCAGCATCAACAGGCAATTTCATGAGATGGTGAAGAAAGGGACTCAAGCATGAAGAAGCATAGAGGACAAGTCACAGCCAGATGCCCTCACAGCCAATCAAGTTATTAAAAAAGAAAATATCTGCTTTGCAGTGAGGGGAAGCTTGCCTTCTGCAACTCACTTTACCTCTCTTAGCCTTAGTTTTATCCTCTGTTAGATAACTCATCTGAAATCAGTGCCACCCAAGTCCCTCTACTGATATATGATGAAACTGTGCTTATAAAGATATAGCAACTCTCTAATCACATGTCTATTCTTACCCTACACTGACAAGTGTTTAGCAGGGCTATTTTTTTACCCTTTTCAACTTATTCATAAAAGTGGGCAAAACAGCCTTATAACCAGCTCTCAGATTAAGAAACAGAGCTTTCACCATCATCTCAATAGCTTCTCTGTGTCCCTTGCCTGTTTCTGTTTAACCACAAAAGTAACCACCACCCTAACTTCAAATGGGATAATAGATTAGTTTTGTCTGTTTTAGAACGTTATGTAAATTGAATCATACGGGATATACTCTTTGTGTCTGACTTTTTTCACTCAGTTCTTTGTCTGTGAGACTCACCCATGCTGTTGTGTGTAGCTAGGGTGAGTTATTTTCTTGTTGCTTTAATAGCGTTCCATTATATCAAAAATGTACTTATCCATCTTATTCCCTGCAGACTTTTGAATTGCATCCTATTTTGGCATTATGAAGAATGTTGCCCTGGAAATTCTTAAATATTTTGGGTACACATTTATAAGCATTTATGTATTAGTTATCTATTGCTATGAAACTAGTTGCCACAAACTTCAAACTTAGAAGTATGTGTTTATTATCTCACAGTGTCTCTGTGTTAGAAGTCCAAACTCACCTGAGTCTTCTGCTTCAAGTCTCCTACAAGCTAAAATCAGGCATGAGCTAGGACTGGGATCTCATCTGCAGGCTCAACTGGGGAAGGATTTGCTTTAAGCTCACATAGCCATTGGCATAATTCAGTCTCTGGAAGTCTGTTGACCGAGGCCTTCAGTCCTTAGCTGGCTTTTGGCCAAACACCATCCTCATTATCCTGCCATGTAGGCTCCTCCAACATCAAAGCACATTAAGCCAAGAAGCAATGGAGTCTCTAACAGAACAGAAGTTACAATTTTATATGACATAATCACAGAAGTGATATCCTACCATTGTGCTGTGTTCTATTGGTTATAAGCAGGGCATGGGTTCCATCCACTCATAAGGGTAAGGGATTACACAAGAGCATGAATCTCAAGAGGTGGAGAAAACTAGGGATCACTTTAGAGTTTGACTGCCACAATTTCTGTTGGGGTTATAACTGAGCATGGGAGTATTTGGCCACAGGTCCAGCTTCAGTGTTGGAAATCCACTCGTTTTCCAGTGTGATTATACCGATTATTGTGCCCACCTGCATTTCTATCCGAATCCTATCTTCTTTTCTACTCCACATCTGGGATTGTTTTTTACACAGGTTTCCTTCTGATCTGACTTATCAAATTGTTTCTGCCAAAAGAAAAAAATGTCTTTCTACATCACAAGAACTGTGTTAGGTTTGAGAGTATGCCTTACTCCCTGGCTGAACCAGGAGAATTCTGAAGTTCTCTGCCTCAAACTACTCACACTTTTCCTCCACTCTCCTCAGAGGTGACAAATCCCTGTACATGCAGAGTCAAAAAAGGTGCCAACTCCACAGACACCAGCAGCACTAGTGGCCACCAAGCCACAGGGTGAGGAACACTGGAGAAAGAATGCCGCCAACTCACTTCTTGCAGTCCCCTGAATACTAGTCAGTTATCCAGCCTTGGTAGAGCCAGCGGGAGTAACTCTGGTCAGGTCCTGTGCTGTTAACGAGCCCTGATGTTGCTGTGCAGATGCAGCAGGAGGCAAGGTTGCATCATCATTCTCTTGCACAGCAAGGTACATGGTGGACACTTAATAACTGTTGAATTGGGATACAGTAGGAGTAATAACTCTTGCAGGCAAGTGCGCCCCCAACAAGTGCTCCCAAGATTTTTCTATTTCAAATGGAGAACAGGTCCCAGATATCTTTTTTTAAAAAATGGAGAGGAATGCAATGATCCAAGAGCGTTTCTGGGATTTCCATGAGTTTTGTTAATATTTCTTTCCAAGTGTGTCTAGAAGGGTGGGCTCCTACAAGCACCTAAATAGTGGTAATAACAGCACTGGAATGGTGATATGAACGAGCTGCCTGGATTTGAAGAAGTTTTCAAAGAAGTTCTTCAGGGACAATTGATTTGAGTAGTTTCTGCATAAACTACCCTCCTGTGGACACCTGTGAAATATTGAGGCTAATTGGGGCTTCTGATGCTGATTATGGAGAGTTTAGGGGGTTGCTGTTTTTCCTTTACTGAATCCCATTTTCTTTTCTACTCCTTCCTTTCAGAGGGGCTGTTAGTATATCGGATGTAAAGAGTATTACATGGAAGCACGCTTTTGTGTGGAAGTCATTACTGTGAACACCTGTTTACTGTTGAATTTAATTGGACTACAGCTGGTGCTGATTCTGTGTGAAGGGGGGACTGCTCCTCCTGCCGAGGAGTTCACTGTCAGTGGTAACAGTGGGGAAGTCAATGCTACAAAGTTCAGCTCCCACATTGTACAGTCAAGTAGTCTACATCCTGTGTGGTTAGTTGCCACTGAGGTGCCCTCTGGTAAATTTAGGCAGGCAAGAAGAAAGTGACAACATCTTTAATCTGTTTTATTAAATCAGGTCAGGCCTACACGTGAAAATCTGGGAAAATATTAGGGATAGACTGACAAAAACTTGACATAATTATTTACAAAGGAAACAAAGAAACAGCAAGTTTGCTTAAAAGTATTTTTGTTAGCAATATTAACTGTTCACTTATGTCCAAAGATGATAAAGACTGAACAAGCATATAAATAGAAACTGCCGAGGAGACACTTGTGCCTTGGTGTCTCCTTCACTTTACACTTAGGACTAAATGTGGAATCCCCATTTCCCATGCCTAGGTCAATTTTATGTGAATTTCCTAGGCCTCAATTCCATGAATGGACTGTGTCCATTCATTGATACATTCATTCACTTTGCCCCAGCGGAAGGAACTGTGTTCGTTCATTGATACACTCATTCACCTTGCCCCCGGCAGAAGGGACTGTGTTCATTCGTTTCCTGGCCAAGGAACCCATACACCTATATATACCCCGAGACTAAAAGCCTAAAGGGGGAGATGGGGAAAGACCAGGAGAGAAACGGAGAGAGCTTTTCTCTCTCCACTTGAGTTCTCTCTCTCTACCAGGAGCTTTAGTGTTTTCTGTATTCTTTTCTGTAAATAAATTATGTCTTACCACTGGAAAAAAAAAAAAAAGAAAAGAAAATGCCATGAAGGCTATGTTAAACAGTTTGATGAAAACATTTCAGATTGTATATGAAACCAGCACATTGTACCCCTTGATTGTACTAATGTACGCAGCTGTGATTTAATAAAATAAATAAATAAATAAATAAAATAAAAAATAGCCAGACATTCTGGTGGGCACCTGTAGTCCCAGCTACTTGGGAGGCTGAGGCAAGAGGATTGCTTGAACCCAAGTTTGAAGTTGCTGTGAGCTAAGATGCCACCGCACTCTACCAAGGGGGACTAAGTGAGACTCTGCTCAAAAAAAAAAAAAAAAAAATTAAAAACAAAAAAGCACATGTGATAGTATTCAGTTAATAAGTACTTAGTTGAATACTTATGTGCCAGACACTGTGCCAGGCTGTGCAATGCTCTCTGCTCGGGAGGTTGATGCAAGAGAATTGCTTGAGCCCAAGAGGCTGAGGTTTCTGTGAGATGTGATGCCACGGCACTCTACTGAGGGTGACAAAGAGAGACTCTGTATCAAAAAACAAACAAACAACAACAAAAAATAAAAACAAAGGGCCGGGCAAGGTGGCTCTCACCTATAATCCTAGCATTGTAGGAGGCTGAGATGGCTGGATTGCCTGAGCTCAGGAGTTCCAGGCCTGAGCAAGAGCGAGACCCCGTCTTGAAAAATAGCCGGGCATTATGACAGGTGCCTATAGTCCCAGCTACTTGGGAAGCTGAGGCAAGAGAATTGCTGTGCGCAAGAGTTTGAGGTTGCTGTGAGCTGAGACACCACGTACTCTACCGAGGGTGACAAAGTAAAACTCTGTCTCAAAATAAATAAATAAAAATTTTAAAAAAATTTACAAACGTAAAAAATACGAACAACTCATCACTTCCTGTTTATTTCACTATATTTTTGCTAGGACTGCCATTACAAAATGCCACTGATTTACTGGCTTAAATAGAAAAATATTTTCTCAAGTAGTAGAGGCAAGAAGTCTAAGAGCAAGGTGTGTCAGTCAGCAGATTTGGTTTCTTCGTAGGCTCAAGGGATTTCCTGACCTCACCCGCCTGAGTATCTTGAACTACAAGTGTGCACCATCATACATAGCTAATTTTTTTTTTTTATTGGTAGAGTGTGTGTGTATGGGGGTGAGTATTATCTCACCATGTTACTCAGGCTGGTCTTGAACTACTAACCTCCGCTATCCTTTTGCGTTAGCCTCCCAAAGTGGTAGGACCACAGATGTGAGCCACTTTGCTCAGCCATGATTTGGTTTCTCCAAGTACTCTCACCTGGACTTGCAGATGGCCACCTTCTTACTGTGTCATTAGTCTTTTTCTCTGTATACTCGTGCCCCTGGTGTCTCTCTGTATGTACATATTTCCTCTTCTTATAAAGACAGACCTTAGATTAAGGCCCACCCTAATCCCCTCATTTTAACTTAATCACCTCTTTATAAAGACCCAATTTCCAAATATAGTCACATTCTGAGCTACTGGTGGTTAGAGTTTCAACATAGGAATTTGGGGAGGTACACAGCTTAGCCCATAACAATTTTACTATTATCTGTGATCTTGAGGTCATTTTTTTTTCATTGTTAATAAAAAACATTTATTTTGGGTGGCGCCTGTGGCTCGAGGAGTAGGGTGCCATCCCCATATACCAGAGGTGGCAAGTTCAAACCTGGCCCTGGACAAAAACTTCAAAAAATAAAAAAATTTAAAAATTTAAAAAATGAAAAAAAAAATTAAAAAAATGGCTCGGCTTGGCGCCTGTGGCTCAAAGGGCTAAGGCGCCAGCCATGTACACCTGAGTTGGCGGGTTCGAATCCAGCCCGGGCCCGCCAAACAACGACAGCTGCAACCAATAAATGGCCGGGCATTGTGGCGGGCGCCTGTAGTCCCAGCTACTTGGGAGGCAGAGGCAGGAGACTCGCTTGAGGCCAGGAATTGGAGGTTGCTGTGAGCTGTGATGCCACAACACTCTATCCAGGGTGACAGCTTGAGGCTTTGTCTCCAAAAAAAAAAAAAAACAAAAAAAAAAAAAATGGCTCGGTGCCTGTGGCTCAAGCGGCTAAGGCGCCAGCCACGTACACCTGAGCTTCCGGGTT
>CAUYRH010117029.1:57500-60136 GCA_963574655.1 Perodicticus potto | reverse complement strand
CGCCTGTGTGTATTCTCAGTGTGTCCCTGGGCCGGGTGAGTGTGAGTCCACGGGCCACGTTCACTCCTGTGTGTATTCTCAGTGTGTCCCCTGGGCCGGGTGAGTGTGAGTCCACGGGCCACGTTCACTCCTGTGTGTATTCTCAGTGTGTCCCCTGGGCCGGGTGAGTGCGAGTCCACGGGCCACGTTCACTCCTGTCTGTATTCTCAGTGTGTCCCTGGGCCGGGTGAGTGTGAGTCCACGGGCCACGTTCACGCCTGTGTGTATTCTTAGTGTGACCCCTGGGCCGGGTGAGTGTGAGTCCACGGGCCACGTTCACTCCTGTCTGTATTCTCAGTGTGTCCCCTGGGCTGGGGTGAGTGTGAGTAAATGCTGCCGTCCTTGTGCTCTTGGCATTTACAGTCTAGGAAAATGAAAGCCAGTACTCCTCATGCTATCTTGATTTGTTCTTTGGGCATAGTAATACTCTTCTTTGATGATGGTTGTAATGAAAACAGTGAATCAGAAATAGAAGCCTGGCAAAGAAAAGAAAATAGAATCCACAGAGGAAAAAGTTGAGAGATAAAGATTGAGCAAAATAGTTTAGAATTTGTGTCAAAGAGTATTTTAAAACTCAAAGACCAGTGGAAGAAAGATTAAAAATTTTTATCTGGTGTTACAAATCAATTGAAAGGGGGGAAAAACTCTGATAGGAAAATATGCAAAGATACAGACAATTCAGAAAAGAAAAATGTCCAATGTATATAAAATGTTTATCCTAACCCTGATCAATGGAATATAAACAGCAAAGTAAATCCTTTGCCTTCCTATCAAATATTTATCTTCCAATTGGTCCCCCGATTGGTTATTTCCAGTTTGTTGTTCTTTTGACAGGTACTTTCATACATTTCTGCACACATTCAAAAGGATTTCAGTAGTATACATTCAGAATATAAATTGTGGGGTCATTAGTAGTAGTAGTAGTATTACTACTTTCCTGTGGGCTACCTCTGCTTTATCTCAAATCCAGCCCTTCAAACCCCTCAATTTTCTTCCTTTTTTTTTTTCTTTTTAATTGAATCATAGCTGTGTACATTAGTTCAATCATGGGGTACAGTGTGCGGGCTTCGTATACAATCTGAGATATTTTCCTCCGCGTTTGACATAACATTCATGAAATTTTCTCATTTACTGTGTGAAAACATTTTTGTTCTGCATTTAGTAGTTTTCTCCTGACCCTTCAAAGATGCATCTCAAGTGTGTTCTCACCCTTTATACTCTCTCCCCTTTCCCCATCTTCTTGTGCAATAATTGGGTTGTAGCCTTCACATGAAAGATATAAATTTGCTTTCATACTTACATGGATGGAGCTGGAACACATTCTCCTTAGCAAAGTATCTCAAGAATGGAAGAAAAAGTATCCAATGTAAATCCCTCAATTTTCTATCCTCTTCTGAGGAACAGCTAACAGAGATGATAACCTTCCTTCCACTCCCAAAGTTATTACATGCAAGAAGGCCAAGGTTATTAACAGCTAACAGTAGCTAAAACTAATTTACAGACTATCTTGCCAAGTTCCAAGCACTATCTCATGCTTTTACGTGCATGATTTAATTCTCCCAACTCTGAGACAGGTGCTGTTGTTCTCACTTCACAAAGGTGGAAACTGAGGTTGAAAGGTTTGTCATTCAGACCTGACTCCAGTAAAAAGTCTGGGAAAAGTCAGCCCTTCACAGTGGAACTTTGTGTCTTACCAATTCCCCGTCAGGAGTGCCCTGGATGAGGTCACCCTCAGCGCCGGTTTGTCTGTATGTGCCAGTCACCTCCATCAGGCTGTGGCACTTGCGTACCCTAGGAGGGGAGCTGCTGTCCGCAGCAGTTCTTAGGGTTCAGCCGTGGCACAGGAGGCATTGGAGTGACTGGAAAATGGGTCAAAACCGTTTATCTCCCTGAGGACATCACCCCTTCTGGTTCTCACTCAGAATCACTCCTGCCTCTGAAACTACTAACAAACGGGCGTTTCAAAGATGTTACTTCAGGAACAGTAAGGGCACAGTGTTTTGCAAATCAATTAGGTTTTTATAGATTTTAGAAGTATTTTCTGCCTTTTGAAAATATAGTAAACATCACTTAGTTTATAGTCCTCTCAAGAAGACATATTAACATAAAGTTACCAGATCAAGGGCTCTTAATTTTACTCGTAGTGAATTATGAGTAAGAAATGCTGTGGCTGTGATATTATGTACTATATAATATATTAAAACAACAATTGGCACAAGAACAAAATGATTTAGTGTTTTTAACTTATTATATGATAAAGCTACTCCTGTGGAAACTGCCCACTTTCTCAGCTTTTAATGCCAGCCTTTTTCTCTAGCACACTAAACTTTTGAAGTCATCGCTAAGTTTGATTTCTGAGCAGAGGCTGATAGACCTGTTCTTTCCTCCTCCAGGTGGAGGTGAAGCCATACGTGCTCGATGACCAGATGTGTGATGAGTGCCAGGGCGCGCGCTGTGGTGGGAAATTCGCCCCCTTTTTCTGTGCCAACGTCACTTGTCTGCAGTATTACTGTGAGTTTTGTTGGGCGAATATCCACTCTCGTGCGGGACGTGAGTTCCATAAGCCATTGGTGAAGGAAGGTGCTGATCGCCCACGT
>CAUYRH010117029.1:0-52500 GCA_963574655.1 Perodicticus potto | reverse complement strand
CATATACCGCATGTGTGCACCATAGTAAGGATGTGTCAAGTGTGAAAGGAATTTCTGCTGAAATAATTTCATTTCCTTGAAATGATTTTACTTAAGAATTTTCGCATAGGACATA
This sequence comes from Perodicticus potto, assembly GCA_963574655.1. Lineage (NCBI taxonomy): Eukaryota > Metazoa > Chordata > Mammalia > Primates > Lorisidae > Perodicticus > Perodicticus potto. The sequence goes on along the minus strand of CAUYRH010117029.1, from coordinate 52,385 downwards.
GCATTTGACTCAAATTTTTGCATGAACAAAAAATTGAAAGATTACAAACTTTAGCCCTCAAATTTCTTACTTGCATATCTGCTCCACCAAAAAAAAGGAAATAATAAAATATTCAGGCAACAGGAAGACATGAGATGCTAGATAACAGTTGTGGGTAAAAATAATCATCTACTGTATAGATAAGAAACAAATTGTGGCTAAAAAAGCTTAATATCATGTAGAAGTAGGTCCTAAGAAGTCACATTTTAAAGTAATATTAAAATTCAATTTAAACAAAACAAAGCAAAACCTACGTAAACATTTTTAAATGATGGGAAAAGGCCTTTGGAGTGGAAGAAGACTAGATACTAAATTATTGTAAATACTAAATTGTTTTTTCAAACTGCAACAAATATGGTAAATGGGTTAAATGTGTTTAAATGTAACATGTATTTAAAGTATTTTAAAAGTGAAATACACAAATTATGGAAAAGGTAAAACTACACCCAGCCCCTTCCTCCACATGTGCACTCCCCTGAAGGCAACCACTCTTAACTCCTTTTAAATGTTAGAAGTTTTACAGCATCATGTTCCTTCCCTTCTTCTATGTGAATAATACACAACCTTGTTTGTTGTTCATTTTTCAGTTTAAGATGTCATTGGCCTTCGAAAATAACTGTGTTTGCTTTCAGGCACACCCCACACACCTCCAACCAGGATGTTCACTTTGTCAGTAATCCCCCGCAATGATGATTATTACTAGTGCACTTTGCTCTACGTGTTATACCACAGATAAAGTCTATTTTAAAAAGGAGAATGGGGCTAGGTTCCTGTAGCTCAGTGGCTAGGGCACCGGCCGTATATACTGAGGCTGGCGGGTTCAAACCCAGCCTGGGCCAGCTAAACAATGACAACTGAAACCAAAAAAAAAAAAAAAAGAAGAAGAAGAATGGAAAAGAAAGCAGTGCTTGCCTCAATAGTAGGATGGGAGAGAAGACCCTGGAAAGAAATGCCAGCACAGAGTCAGAGAAGAGTTTTTCCCTGGTAATTGCATCTATAGGGTTAAAAAAAAAAAAAAACTATACTGTAATGAACACAGATCAAATGAATTAGCCATCAATTTACACTCTGAGTCATTATAAAACTTGTCATGAAATAGAAAACTGTTGAAAGTGTGGACTCCATCATTATCTGTACACCCATGTTCAGAGAAGCCTTGTTCACAAAAGCCAACAGGTGTAAGGAACCCACGTGTCCATCAACAGGTGAATGGATAAACAAAATGGGGGTTATACATGCAAGGGAATATTATTCAGCCCTAACAAGGAAGGAAATTCTGACACACACCACTACAGAGAGGAATTTTATCATATTAAGTAGCCCAAGCGAGTCACAGAAGAATAAGCACCATGATCCCCCGTATGAGGTGCCTAGAGTGCTCAAACTCACAGAGGCAGAAAGTAGAATGGGGGTGCCGGGGCTGGGGACGTCGGGAACAGGAATTAGGGTCTGACTGGGACACAGTTTCGGCTCAAGATGATGAAAAGTCTAGAGGGGGGTGATGCTACTCACGCACGCCACTCGCTGAACTGTGCACTCAGCAGTGGTTAAGACAGTTTCATTTTATGTATATTTTACCACAATTAAAAAAATTAAAAAATCACGGTCTCCAGAACTTCTCAGCTTCTGTGTCTTCTCGTGCACGAGTCCGTCCCCCGCTCTGAAGCAGCTGCACCACTGGCTTCTGCATTTCATTAGTTTTACTGCTGGAGTGTGAAGGCCCAAACAATGTGGTTTTAATCATTTAGTGGAATCAAAGCTGTGTTTATTCATATGTTTGCTTTTGTTCAACATGTTCTGTAAAAATTTTTTTAGAGACAGGTCTCCCCGTGTTGTCTGGGCTGCTCTCACATTGCTGGCCTCAAGCCGTCCTCCTGCCTCAGCCTCCCGAGTGGCGGGAATCACAGGCACAGGCCCCTGAGCCAGGGCAGGGGCATCGGGGTCAGACCCGCCCATGCCGTCTGCAACGGCAGCTCATTGTCATTGTGCGGACAGCGTCTTACCGTAGGAATATACGCCTGTTGTTGACAGGCATCGGGATGATCTTCCATTTCTGACTATTGTGAACGGCGCTGCTACAAGCATCCTTATTTTCTCTACTGTCCTCAGGCACCGGCATCAAAGACGTGTTACCCAGGAGAGAATTTCTCGGGTCACGGGTGCGCCTGCCTTCGCACACTGGGAAGTAATGCAGCCTGTTCTCCAGAGTGGGCCAGCCGGTTTGCACTCTCAACAGCAAGCTAGGTGAGCTCTGGTGTGCCACCTCCGATTCTGAACCAGGGCTAGTCTGCTGCTTATTTTTTGCTACTTTTGTGGTGACTTTCATTTCCTGGGTTACTGATGCAGTTAAGCGCTTCTTTGTCTGCTTATTGGCTGTTTAGACCGCCTCTCTTCTACAGGGCATGTTTCAAGTTCCTCACTTTTTTTTTCTTATTAAATCATAGCTGTGTACATGCAATCATGGGGTACAATGTGCTGGTTTCATATACAATCTGAAATATTTTCATCAAACTGGTTAACATAGCCTTCATGGCATTTTCTTAGTTATTGTGTTAAGACCTTTATATCCTGCATTCAGTAAGTTTCACCTGTACCCTGCTAAGATGCACCGTAGGTGTGGTCCCACCAAGTGCCCTCCCTCCACCCATCCTCCCCCACCCACTTGCTTTTCGAGTGACTTTTTTTTTTCCTTATCAATTTGTCAGAGTCCAGCGCTCCACATGAGTCAGTTATATGTGTGGACTACGGCTTTACTTTTCCACCAACTGCCTGTTCACACTCTTTAATGAATGGATGCCCTTGACGTCAAGGCGGTCACTGTGGACAATATTTTTGACTTTCCGTCATGTCCAGCAAAGACCCTTCTATGCTGTCTTCTAAAAGCCCCGTTTTCCACCTGTTATATTTTGATCTTTATCCACCTGGACTTGATCTTTTGTGCATGATACGTAGTGGGATCTAATTGCCCCTTCATTAGAATGACTAAGAATCTCTCTTTAGAAATGTTTGCAGATTCCTTCTCAGAGAGTTCGGGCTGTCCTCGGTGATAAAAAAAATCTGCGCGAAAATGCCTCAAGACTATTTTTCCCTCTATATAACATTTAGTTCATAGAAATTATAAATATTCATTATAAAATATTTCCAAGACACAGAAAAAACACCCCGGACAGTGAAAAGAACATAGTCCCCTTACTACTGCCTGCCTGAAAATCCTTTCCCAAGGGAACTTCTACTAACACTTGGTGTACAGGCTTCTGCGCCTTCCTCCTAAGCACAGGTACACATACAGGTAACCCCAAAGCCAGCCAGGAACTCCTTGCAATTTCCCCCAATTATGCTGCGTCAGTGTCAGCCACGTGTTAACCTGGGTGCAGCAGTGAGCTCAGCCACTGGATTCCACAAAGAATGCACAGAACGTGAGGGCCTCTCGTCCCGTGCGGCTTCACTGCGATTAGAGGTCTGGAAGATACCTCACACTATACTCAACTTTGTCGCCCCCTTTTCTCCTCTCTTCTACCCATAACGACAAATTAAGAGCTAATTTTCCCTAGCACGGGAACCTCTTCCTTTCTCTGCTGGCACGTACTGCAATATAGAATGATCACTGCAGTTTGCTGTGTCTTTCCAAATCCATGTGCTAGAAAGCTAATCCCTCATGCAACAGCACTGCCGGGGGAGCCTTCACTCTGCCCTCGTGAATGCGTCAATGTCACTGGAGGAGTGCGCTCGTTTCTCAGGAGTGGGATTGTTTGAAAATGGAACCCCTCCCACACACACACACTTTTGCGTCTCTGCCTTAACACCATTGGATGACTTAACACAGAGGTCCTTTGCCAAATATGGGACCCTCCGTCTGGGACTTCCCAGTCTCTAGAATGTAAGAAATAAATCTCTTTCTTACAACTTCTCTTAAAATTCTCAGAAAGAGATTGGGGCTGACTCGCCTGACCGTAACGTGACCGATCAGTGTATTTCATCCTCCTGGCACAGTGATGGGTGAATAATTCAGATACAGACCTGTAACATACAACCCAAGGCAGACTAATGAGGCTCAGTCCCAGGTAGTACTGAGAGTATCCTTAGTAATAGCCGGATCAGTGCCGTTAGGAATGGGAACGTCTTTAGAATTCAAGAATACATGTGATGTTTTGGGTTGTATGAGAATTACTACTGCGTCCCATCAGAGAATTAAGGCTCTGACGAGAGGCAGGAACAGAGGTAGGGCATGCGGCCAGCAACTCACCCAGAGACCCCATGCATTTGACATTGAAACTTAGGGAAATGATGATTAATATATGCTATTTATGAACCATTTACACTGTGCTGAAACTTTACTCACCTTATCTCTCTTCTCACTCATGCCCAACTTAAACCCAGGTCTGATGACAAAACCGGACTCCACCTCCCTTCTTTTCTCTTTCTCTTTACCTCCTTCCTCTTTTTTTCTCTCCTTCCTTTTATATTTGTAAATCTTTCACCATTCTGTAGGAAGCAGACATAGCCCTTTACTCATCTAGAGCGACTTTCTCAACTGGTTCAGGTGAGAAGGGAACTGAGTCCCAGTGGGGGACGTGGCCGGCGTGAGGTCCCACGGCTCGTGGGAGGGAGACCCGACACAGGCCCCCACCTCTTTCAGAGTTTGCTTTTCCCTCAAACCATATGAAGCCACACAAAGTGCTCTTGAAATGCTACCATAGTGTCCAATTCAGAAATTGGAATCTTGGTGGCCCAAGGATGTCAGGATTCAAAGCGGTGCAGGTGCTCCAGCTACGGTGTGGCTTCCCACGATCTGAATCAAATACAATGTGGTTTGTTAACTGGGGGTTTGTTCTGAGAGGTGCAAGCTGCTGCTGCTCATAGCATTTGGCCGGTTTCCTCATGAAGGGAAATGCTGCTTTACCTGCGGTAGAGATACTTGCGGGGATGTCTCTGCGCTTTCCAAGACCTCATCCAAGGTCTTCCTCCTGGGGGCCTTCGCGCCAGCAGTTCCTCTGCGTGGAATGCTCTTCCCCTGTGTCCTGTCTTCAGCTCCCAGGTCCCACGAGGCCTTCCCTGCCCACACATCCTGACGCGGCCCCTCCTGCCGGCTGCTCTCCTGAAGTCACGTCCAGTGCCCTTACAACACGTCACAACCCATAACTGTTACACTCATTCTGTTGCTTACGTGTATCGCATCTGTCTTCCGCAGTACAGCCTTAAAGCCAAAGCTCCTTGTCCATCTTACACCGTCACGGACCCCTCGTAGGAGACTTTTGATAGACAATTGCTAAGTAAATAAATACAAACGATCTGAATGCGTAACGAGTGCTGGTGGTGACGTAAACAGGAAAGAGATTATTTCTGACAAAAAGCTAGATGGACACAGATACTACATGTATTCAGTTATGTTTAAGTTTTATATTTATGTATTTTTAGCTAGAAAAAAAATTCCTTAATAAAATTCCTACAAGGGAAAGTGAGACTTTTTGTTATCAGAAGAATAAAAAACTTTAGTACCTTCCTTCCCCTTACCATAGAAGTATTTATTCCTGAAATGCACTTTTTAAAATATGAGATTGATGAAGAATGCCCCACTCTGCAGACGAGCACGCAGTCCTCAGAAAGCCCCTTCAAGACTCACCCTCCTCCACTATACAGAGTCTCTGGGTTTTAGCTGGCTCCTGATAAAGGGAATCACGGCGTTCAAGGAAACTTGCCCCTTTTCTCAAATTGGGCTCAAGATCTCATTTCCTGGGCTTGAGTCATCAGTGGCTATATACGAGCCCACCACCTCAGAGTGCAGCAATGACGGGGGGAAGGGCTATGCGTCTTGGCATTTTCTATCCCAAATCAACTAACTCCCTACATAAATGAAACTTGTTTGTGTTTTTTGTTTTTTTGGGTGGGGGTTTGAGACAGAGTCTCACTAAATCACCCTCAATAGAGTGCCATGGCAACACAGCATAGAGCAACCTCAAACTCCTGGGCTTATGTAATTCTCTTCCCTCAGCCTCCTGAGTAGCTGGGACTACAGGCACCCACCACAACGCCCGGCTATTTTTTGGTTGCAGTTGTCATTGTTGTTTAGCAACCCCAGGCCAGGCTCCAACCCGGCAGCCTTAGTGTATGTGGCCAGAGCCATAACTCACTGAGGTACGGGCACCGAGCCATGAAACTTGTTTGGAATAAGATTAATCCTTTTGCTAATCTGTTTGGACATGTGTCAGTGGGAGAGGGAGGCACACACCTGGGGTGACTGGAAGCATTAGCATTTTCTCCTGCTTTCCTACTTCTTCCGTCCACCCTCTCTCCAATAGATCTCATTTCATGCTTTCCTGGACACCATAGCACGTACCCTGGGGTTTACTGAAGAGAATACCACATAGTCATTTTCCTGCGAGTGCTCAGAGTAGAAGAGGGAAGGCTGCCCTCATGCAATCTGGAAAGGCAGAAGAGTGAATTCTTTAACCATTTACAGATTTTTCACGTTCGCATATCACTCGTAAGTGTATCTATCACTCCTGGAAATAAGGAATGTAACACGAACAGCTGCCCTTAGTTGAGTGCCAGGCACTGTACCAGGTATTTTAGATATACAGGTAGTCCCCGAGTTACAAACGTCTAACTCACATACAACATGCACTTAACGAGTGGAGGCTATCACAGGTAATAGGTAAACACACCTGTTCCAACTTACGTATTGGTTCAACTTAAGAACAAACCTATAGAACTTATCTTGTTCATAACCCAGGAACTGCCTGTAAGAAGAAGGAGGGAGAAGAGACCTTGAATGAAGACGGGGATTACTGAATTATTACACCCAACGCTGTACATTCAATGTATCATGAATGTACCTACATTCAATGTATCATCAATGTACCTTATATTATTATTTACACTTTGCATGGGATGATATTGAGGCACAGAGAGATTAAGTTACCTCCCCAATGTCACACAAATAAAGAAGTTTTGAATCAGATGGTCTGTCTCTGAACACCACACTTCTGAGCACTACATTGTACTAATACTCCCCACAAGATCCAGGGATGTGAAATTCACTTCCCAAAAATCACAAAGCTCATGGAAAAGATGGCTGAGTCCAAATCTGATGCTAAATACATAAAGTTATAAAGAAGAGAAAGGGGGGGAGCTTTCAGGTGGCCTGAGGCAGATGTGAATTTGAGGCTTCAGTCCAGTCCAGGATTTGACGGTTACAGGAAGAGCAACATTTTGGGGTGGTGTAATAATGTGTCAGAAACCCTAGACACCTCATAGGATGGGCCCAGTTAACTCCCATGTCAACTTCACCCATTTAATGGCTAGGGATGGGATCAAAACACCTGCTCAAAGCCACACTGTTTACCCAGCCTGCTTCATTGCATGAGCCTTCAAATCCTTCATCACAAGTGGGGCTGTTCATTGGGGGTGGAAATTGGAATGGAAACCACTAAGTTGCAAGTGATGCAACTATGAGATAAGGTACCCAGAAGACTGCCAGACAGATAGTAGGCACTCAATGTTTAGTGAATGACTGAACAAAGGAAGAATCAAAACAGGCGATTTTTCTCCTCAAATGGATGGCAGGGGAGAATAAAATTCCATTTAAATCCTGAATTTGAGACGCAAAATCAGTCACCCCTGAACAAAAATAGAAAATCAATGAGATTCCTCTTCAGTGCCTTCCGACTCTTTTTCTTCCCACCCAGTCCTCACTTCCTTCCATTTGTGTCCCTCTCCCCAAACTCATTCTGTCCAAAAACTTTATGTTACACACTCCACTGGCAGGCACTAGATGTAGGGTCTCTCTTTTTTTTTTTTTTTTTTTTTTTAATTATTTTTTATTGATTAATAACTGTGTACAATTATACAAGCTTGGAGTACAGTGTGCGGGCTTCCCATACAATCGGAGATATTTTTATCCACCTGATTAATGTAACATTCATGATATTTTCTCATTTACTATGTGAAAACAATTTTGATCCATATTTAGAAGATTTCTCCTGACCCTTCACATTAGGGTCTCTTTTTTTAATGAATACACTTAAGGCTATAAATGTTCCTCTCAGTACAGCTTTAGCTGTGTCCCAACAATTTCAATATTTTGTATTTTCATTTTCATTTGGTTTAAATTTTTAAAAGAAGTCTTAAGACTTTGTGTATGTCCTATCAATTATTGGATTGCTTAACTTACAAGCGTTTGAAGATAGTCCTATTATATTCTGCTATTGATTTCCAGTTCGATTCAGTAGTGGTTGGAGAAACACACTTGGCATAATTTTAGCTCTTTTCAATTTGTTAAGGTTTGTTTTATGGTGTGTGATGTGGCTTTAAGGGTGTTGAAAACAAGCATCAAGACTCCTTTGTGTGGTTCTTGGCTCTCATCTTCTGGGCCCACTTGGTTCAGAGCTCCACTTCTGTCTGCATGGTCTCAGTGCTCCCAGAGCAAACATCTGTACTCTGTTGTTCTTCTGCTTGTTTTAAATATACTCTGAGTCAGCCTCCAGCCTCACTGAGCTGCCTACCAAAGCAATCTGAGGGACTCATCTAAGCTTTAATTATTGCATAGATAATTAGTGCTCCATTTACAAAGTTGCGTGGACTTTGAATAGTCTGTTCCAAGCTTATTTCAGCAATAATCCTCTAGGATTTGGAATGGATTGGATTAAATCTACATATTAATTTGGGGAGAACTGACATCTTTGAATTATTGTCTATCAATCTATTAAGATGGTATATCTCTCAGAATCTAAAGATGTCTAAGTTTCTCTCAATAATATTGTACACTTTTCTGTGTAGAAGTCTGCACATCTTTTATTAGATTTCTAGCCCTTTGTATATCAGGGAATATAATGCAAGGCAACATCAGCTAAGCTGCATTTTCAGCAATAAATATTCTCCTCTCTCATGGATTGGAAAATTAAGGCCCCTGGGCCAAATTCCTGTCCTAACTATTTAACACCTGTTTGTTATAAATACAGCATTATTGGAACACAGCCATGTCTGATTTTTTATGTGTCATCAATGGCTATTTTCACTGCAGAGTTAAATAATTCCAGCAAAGACCTACAGCCCACACAGCCTAAATACAGTCAGTCCCTGGGTTATAGACAAAAGAACTCCCTGAAGCCTTTCATCTCACTGAAGCAGGATTTATTGAGCTTGAAGAACAAGCTCAATAAAAGGTTTACACAATGAGTGGTTTACAGAGGTTAACTGTAGTGAGAACATCAGCTGCTAGAAGGCCATTTGTGATGAAAAAAAGGAAAAGGCCATGCAGGCAATCCTAGATAGCTTTGTCCAGACACCAACTTCAGTGGTGAGCACCCCTCCTCCAATCACAGATCAATTCGGGATCCTCAAGCGCCCTCTACATCCTCTCCAGCACCATCCCCATCATCTTCCAAATATTTTTAGTTTTATTTATTTAATAAATTATTATTGGCTTTTTTTTTTCAAGATAGAGTCTCACTGTCACCCTGGATAGAGTGCTGTGGCATCACAGCTCACAGTAACCTCAAGTGATTCTCTTGTCTCGGCCTCCTGAGTCACTGGGACTACAGGCAATGCCATGATGCCTGGCTATTTTTTTAGAGACGGCGTCTCACTCTTGCTGGGGCTGGTCTCCAACTCCTGAGCTCAGATGATCCACCCACCTTGACCTCCCAGAGAGCAGGGATTATGAGGGTGCGCCCCCACTCCCAGCCTATCATTTAATGTCAGTCCACCTTCTCAAAATGCCATTTCCAGTAACCAAGATGTTAATACAGCATTAGGTGAGTGTCAACTTTTAATATTGTTTTTTGAAATATCTCCTATCTAAACTTTTTGTATGAGCTTGTTTTTATGTTCTGTTTGTTTGAATTAAAAGAGCACAATGGTGTCTGTAACTTCTTATTATAGTACAGCGGTATTATTATTACAGTATGACACTATATTATTAAAACTACATTGGAGCCATTATAGTAGAGTTATTATTATTACGGTACATGCTCTGTTCATCAGGAATCTTAGTTACACACAAATCCAACCTAAAGACATTCTTGTCTGGGAACTACCTAGTCCTCACCCCTGCATTAGATACTAATCAGCTTTCTGGGGGGAAAAATGTAGGAAGGCATTTCACTGCTGGATAAGTTCAAAAAGTAATATATCTTTTCATAAACATTTAACTTTTACTCTAACAAGTAAAGAAAAAAATTCTAGAATCCTGCGGAAATTATATATATATATATATATATATATATATATATATACACACACACATATATATATACAGTTGGCCCTTGAACAATGTGGAGGATTAGGGGTACCAGCACCTGCAGAGTTAAAAATCCATGTGTAACTGTTTATTTCTCAAAAACATCACTATTAATAGTTTACTTTTAACCAGAAAACTTATCAATAGTATAGTCAATTAATACTTTATATATATTATACATATATACTGTATTCTTCAAAAAAATAAGCCAGAGAAAAGAAATTGTTGTAAGAAACCATAAGAAAGAGAAAATACATTTACTATTCGTTAATGGAAATGGATCTTCATAAAAAGGATCATAAAGCGGCTCTTCGTCCTTCCTGTCTCCGTGCTGAGTAGGCTGAAGAGAAGGAAGAAGTGAGGCTGTTCTTGCTGTCTCTAGGGTGGCAGAGGCAGCAGAAAGTCCATGTATGTTTGGACCTGCCCAATTCAAACCCATGTTGTCAAAGGTCAATCATGTGTGTATATATATGTATATAGATAGGTAGGTAGATAGGTGTGTGTGCTAGCTCACACATATACATCAATTTGGTTTTACACCATTATTTTACAAACTTTTTTTTTTACTCCTAAATCTATTTTTTAATGAAGAACTGCTCGTATCTCTGAGCACACTAGAATTCCGTAGATTCCAGTTGGGAAATGCTTTGTGTAAGGTGCTATTTCTGTCCTGTTATTGCCATGGAATTGTGTATTTCCGTGTTTCATCTCTTCCTTGCTTTGATTCTGATCCATCTGCCTCAACAATTACTTGTAATGACAGACTGTTGCTACAGCCGGTTTTTATTCCTAGCAATGGTTACTAACTTCCCTGCCATCTCTGTAAGGCAGTTGTGTGGGAAGCCACAAGGGAATTTTTTTTGATTCTAGCACATGTGTAGTCCCGCCTGCACTTTGACCTTTACCAAGCCCCTGGACTTCTGTTGACTGACTTGTGTTCCTTTATAAACTAGGAAGAAGATGATCTACTTGGGGGGATTATGAGAATAATGTGAGTTAAGGTTTGTGAAGTAGCTAGCCAGCTTTCTGCAATAGCTAATGTTTTCCAAGGCTCGGTTCTCTGCTACAAAGTCACTGACACAGAAGGAGTTTCAGGTTGAGGAGGCCAGTGGGTGAGAACAAGGGCATCAGAACCACGGGTCCTGGCTCTCTTTTTGCTTACCTCTGTGATACCCGGGTGGTTCTCAACCTCTCTTCCCACCTGGGAAACAGAGATAATCACAACGGTGTCTCTAGTTCTTGTATCCAGTGAGAGAAATGTGCAAAACGCTTGAGGCTTGATGAACGTAGCGACATTATGGACACAGCAGTGTCTGTAAGAGCACAGTGAATAGAAAGTTGAGGGGTGCAGCCCATCGCTTAGAGGGGGCCACTAACTTACTGCACATTCTGGGTCTGGTCATCTAACCCCTCTGGGCTTCTACTCATCATCTTCAAACTGTGAGTTTGACCTGCATGATATTACTACACATTTTAAAGGGTTTTCTGAGCTACAGCACGTTTCTACATACTTTATTGCACTTTGTAATCCTAACAGTGTATCTCAGCCTCCATGAAATAAGGATTTATGATGACAATATAACTAGAGCAGAACCACTTTTTTTGCACTCCTGACTCCTTCCACGGTATCATTTCTGTAGCCAAATCACTTCCAATGTCCGCCAAGGCCTCCTTGTTAGATAACTATTTTTTATTAACAAACAAATGTCCCAACTCAATCACCTTCCAGGCTAATACATTTAATTTGACAGGGGAATTAATCAGTTTTACACAGGTTTCCAAGTTATTGCTGGTACCTTTATGTTTTCTGGGCTTGCATTCGCTTTTCTACATGCTGGAATCACTAGGGCTTTTGAAGCCACTTTGGGTCAATGGGACAGCTCCACCGCCAGCCTCAAGGCCCCTCTCGAGTTCACGGTTGGGTTATTCCTACACTGAACTGAAGGTTTTGCTGGAGTCATGCCTCGCCCCCAGAAGAGCCACCAGCTGTTTCTGCAGGCTGGGCTTCTTTGGTTCTTCAAGGGACTTTGGAATGAACAGAAGCACCTTTGAGCTATGGATATGCGGACAAGTAAAACCACTGGGAAAAAGCAGGTTTGCCAGCGGTAAAAGCAAACTAATGAGAGCAGCTCAGGCCTGCCTTGTCGTCACACCTGTTTGCTATCACCAACCTGCACTAAATCCAATCTGACACTCCCACTGGTTCACATAGCCTGGGAAGAATATCCTTCTTGGAATAGTAATGTGACACTAATTTGTCACAAGAGAAAAATTCCATTCAATAAGACTCCGATGCAATATTGAATTGTCTGAAAAATAAGTCAGATAAGAATTCTGGTGTTTAATCTCTGCCAATTTAACATTCTGAAAGATGTATCACTGTGGCAATCGTTGGTTGCTGCTGTGCCCCTCCAGATCTCTTTGGGTCAGAAAAAAAATTCAGAGAGTTATTTTGGAATTTTGAAATGTATTTTGTTTTGTTTGTTTGTTGTTATTTGTGCAGTACTTCAGAGCAGTAATTCCACTTCAAAGAACTTATGCTAGGGAAATCATTTGATAAATACTAATGATAATGGTAATTGACAAGACAGTTGATACAGCGACCAGTTCTGACTTATCACTCTGTTATGATGATATACGAAGTTATACTGCATTCAACTGAATACTATGCAGTCCAATAAAATAAAATGGAAAAAAAAGACTGGCAGAGGCCGGGCGTGGTAGCTCACACCTATAACCCTGGCACTCTGGGAGACTGAGGTGGGCGGATTGCCTGAGCTCAGGAGTTCAAGACCAGCCTGAGCCAGAGCGAGACTCCATCTCTAAATAAATAGTCTGGTGTTGTGGTGGGCGCCTGTAGTCCCAACTACTTGGGAGGCTGAGGCAACAGAATTGCTTAAACACAAGAGTTTGAGGTTGCTGTGAGCTGTGACGCCCAGCACTCTACCAAGGGCGACAAAGTGAGACTCTGTCTGAAAAACAAACAAACAAAAGACTGGAAGAGAGGTACAGGACTGTTCATAGTGGTCAGCTCTAAATGGTGAGCTGACTTTTGTTTCCTTTTTAAATGAATTTCATTAAATAAAAATGTGTTACACTTTTCCTACACACACACACGTTCTTTCTGTCTAAATGTTTCTCCTCGATTCTCCATTGTAGCTAATGGCTCCATCCCCTTCCCAAGACAAAAGAGACAAACAGGAGCTGTCCCCAAGTTCTCTCTTGCCTTAACACACAGCGTGCCCATAAAGTTCATATGCAATTTCATACAGATTTAATTAAATTGCACACGAACTTTGTGGACACCCTGTATATCCCCAGACACGGCTGTTACTCCCCTCTCGTCTCCTCCCAGGGACGCTGCCATCACCTTCCCTGTCACCACTGTCTTCACCATCCAGCGGCAGCAGAGAGCTTTTGAACATGGGGGGCAGAATCTTCTCTTCTAGAAAGCCCTCGGTGGCAAGTGGAGTAAAATCCACGCTCAAGCCCCAACCCCAGCTGCTTTGAGTGTAGCTGATTCCTGCTTCCTTTTCCAAATTCTCCTCCTGCCATTTTCTCATGTCTGGCAAGGTCTGTGAGGCCTTTCCCCACATCCTCGGGCACACTGGAACTTTCTTTCACATGCCTTGTCCGTGGTCAGGACCCTCTTCTCCCGCCTCTCAAAGGGACGACTCGCTCAACTCCCGCTCACTCTTCCTGAGTCTGCTACACTACGTTCTCCTGAGAAAGAGGTCCCTGCCATCTTGCCAAAAACAGGCCCTCTCTTCCCATTAAAGACCCCACAGGACCCTGTCATTTTCTCTTTCAGAGCGTTTCTGTCTATGTGAAATTATTTCAGAGAGGTCCTCCTTGTTTTCTGGGTCATCATCTCTCTCCGTCTGTGTTAATCGGCGTCCCCAGAGAGGCAGGACCAGCAGGACACACACGGCTGCCTGAGAGATACCCTGTGAGGAGGGCAGAGGACGGTGCGCCCCTCGGCCTGCTGTCCGCGGGCTGGACAGCAGCAGAGCAGAGATGCAGGCCAGTCCAAGGCTGAGGCCTGAGGGCCCAGGGAGGGGCCAGGGCTGCTGGAGTAAGTGGCGCAGTCTGAAGGCCTGGAAGGCCTAAGACCCAGGACCTCTGATGGCAGGAGAGCAAGGGTTTGTTCTCTGGGTGCCCCTGAGGTGCGTGACGCCCTCTCTCATCTGGGAGGCACCTTGGCTTTGCTCACCTTCCACAGTCTGGGCTTGGGGCTGTACCTATAGCGAGTCCTTAGTTAACCACCTACAAGAAGGACTTCCTCTCACGTGAGAAACAAAAAGAGAACAGAATGTTTTAAATGGCAATGGCACAGACCATCATTCACTTAAGGGTAGAGATGGCCCTGCTTATCTTTTTATTTTCGGAGAGATAATGGCCAGGGCTCTGTTAACATCCGTAAGCATGACTGAGCAGAATCTCCCACCTTTTCATGCTCCAGGAGGCCCCCTAGGACCTTCGACAATGTTTGGTTGAAGGCATAGAGACAGGTGGGACGTTGTCCCCACCAAGCTCTCTTCAAGTTGTCCTGCACACAGCACTGTGGTTCTCAGGTAGTCAGAGGAGGGGGCTGCATCTCAGGCTCTCATCTGGAAAGGAAGCCCAGCAGCTCCCTGGAATGTTTACTTATACCTTGCTTCGGCTTTTTGCTAGAAAGGCGAATTGGGCCAGAGCGTGGATATGAGGACAGCTGGACACAAGTTCCAAACGCACTGCTTCTTCTTAGGAGCTGTGTGACTTTGGACATATTACTCAACATCTCTGAACTTAACTATTTGATGGGGCGACACACGCCTTCTAAGGGGATTGTCATGGAATCTAATAAAATATCACTGAATCCCAAAAATGAGGCCTAGAAGAGTCAGTGCTCCATAAATATTAACTTTCTAAGGGCTTATTTTGAGCCCTTTTGTCTAAGTGTGGGAGGAGGGTGGGAGAAGGCGAAAGGGAGGGGAAGAAAGAGAGAGGCTCGAAAGACCATGTCATGTGTGCAGAACACAGGAGGTTTCTTGGAAAAGTTATAAAGAGAAAGAAGCAGCATTCGCCCAGGCTGTGTCCATGACCACGGGCTCAACCCTGCTGTTTGTAAATGGGGACATTCTGGAACTGCAAATATTAGACCAAGGCAAATGTGGCTTTTGTGAATTTTTTCTGGCCTGCTTTCTGAGAAGTGTTGCTCTGTGTGCCAGGCCCCCACCTCCATGCCTGCTCCTGGCCTCTGGAATGCGACCCCCACCGCAGAGTCTCAATTGTTACCAGGACGATGAAGATGTTCTTGGCTCAGAGTTTGCCGACTTGGACCTGAATGGCTGGTCAAGTCTTGATGATTAGGGACTCCTGGGGTTCAAGGGCAGCTCTGGCATCAAGGTGGAATAAACGTGCCAGCGCCAAGGAAGTTTGCCCAGCCTCCTCCCCATTTGAAATTTCCATTCATTTTCAATATCTCCAAGGCATCCAGTTCAAGGGCCACAGGGCTGTTGGTCATGGTATTCGTTGACATCTCTCTGACCTCAGAAGACCCTCTTTAGAAATGTGACTTAGTAAAATCACATACACCTGAGTTCTGATCCTATCTCTGCTACTTACTTATGTGACCTTGGATAAGCTACTTACTTATGTGACCTTGGATAAGCTACTTCACATTTCTGAACCACAGTTTCTTCGAAGGGCAGAAGGGATAAGAAAGCGAAAAGAGAGTGTGACACATTTATCTTGAAACACATTGTTGTTTCAAGCCACTCAAAGCCTTCGTGGCTTGAAACAACAATGTACCATCATCTTTTAGGACTCCACAGGTTGACTGGGCTCACCAGGGCAGCTCTTGCTTGGAGTGTTAGGGAAAATGAATCTGCTACCCAAACAATAAGATTCAAGCTCACTTGTCTCAGTAACTGATAAATCAAACCACAAAATATCACAAAAACTAGACTATTTGTACAACGCAATTAGGAAGTTTGATTTAATAATTACATCGCGAACCCCGTGCCAAACCTTTCATGAATACACTTTTGCTCAAGAACACATAGAGTATTTATGAAACTGCACGCCGGGTCACATAGCCAGACTCAAAAAATATTAAAGAATTGCTGTCACAAAAACTGTGTGCTTTGGCTACACACGACTAAGTTAAAAATAAATTAAAATGAAAATTAAAACATGCATTTATGTCTATGTTGGCTAAAGATTTTGAATCAGTGGTTAGAAAATCTAACCCTCCTCTGCCCCCAAATAGACGTACAAACCTCGTAGGACCCAACCAAGAAAACCCAAGTTATTCTAAAGGCCTGAGAAACAAGAACAGCACAGTGACCCTTTTCTCTCTCCTTGGTACATGTTTCCAAGGGAGTCATTTAAAGACAAGGTCGCAAACTGTGGAATGGGATTTAGAGATGGAATGTGGAAAGCTGATTCCTTTTCCTGGAATATGGATTTAGAGACGGATGTGCAAAGCTGATGACGTCCTATTCATCCCCATTTTTTCCTAAGAGGGCACAAAGGATCTTACAGTCATCAGCCAGCACATCACCACACCCCTGAGCTGTGCGCACACGGACAGGAGCGCGTAGAAGAGCCAGGGTCATGGGTATCTCCAACTTTGCACCACACGTTGTCTCTTGGACATCAAGTGTATTTTTATTACCCCTGATTTTGAATGTATTCTCCTACATTTTCTTCTAACAGTTTAAAGTTGGGATTCTCGCATTAATGCTTTAACCTTCCTGGAATGAGTTCCTATGTATGGCAGGGAAGGAATCCAATCTTATTTTATTTTCCTTTATGGACAACCACTACAAGCTCTTCTTTGCTGTACTCCCTACAAAACCAGGGGGGCGAATGTCAGGTTGCCGTGATGGCAGGTGTCGCTCAGGGCTCCCTTTTCTGGAAAGGGGGATGAAGATCCCAGGGCAATGCACAAGTGTGATGGGAAAAGAGGCAGGAAGGAGCCTAATGCCTCAGATTTCACTGGAGGGACTTCATAGATGATGCCTAGAAAAGAAAAATTAGGTACTCTCAGAATACTATGTCCAGAACTCAAAGTGTTACCAAAATAATGAGCTCAATGAGCAGTAAGTTGTTATCTCCAGGGAAAATACTGGAATGAAAGAAGGGGAGGAGAATCTAGGCTTTCCATAGATCTTTTAAACTGAGAAGATAGATGGCCTTGATGAAAATGAAAGCAACAAGTAAATACTGTCAGACCACACGTCCGGACGGGTTTGCACTATGAAAGGCTGGGAGCCCATAGCTGAATGTTCGTACCACGGGGTCCCTGGACTGGTCATTTTCCCTCAGTCTTTTCTTAACTTCACGAGTCAATGACAGAGGTGCCTGCTGGGGTGAGAACACAAAGGTCTGGTTATGTATTAGCAATGCTTTACTTTTGTAGCTAATTATGGTATTAATCACTATGGTTTTTTATACACTTGTGTATGTCTGAAATAGCTAACAGAAATTTCTCTCTATGGGCAAATGTCACCACAGGGCCCTGTAATGGGACGCTTGCCTGTTTAGATCTGTATTCTCTGTTGAACTGACGAGCCAGAAAGTGGGTCTTCGGCGGTCTTCCCACACCTTGGACTTCCAGCCTCCAGAACTGGGAGAAACAAATTTCCGTTGTTTATTATCTTCCCAGTCTGTGCATTCTGTTAGAGCACCCGGCACAGACTAAGACGACAGTGTTAGATTTTTGTCTTTGTTTTTATTATTCAAGAGCAACTTGAAAATCACCTTTGCACGCACTCAGGGTATACAGAGAGCAGAACCAGGTCTGGTGTCTTAAGACTCTTTTCAGAGCAGTGATGGGCTTTCGTGTGTTTGTTTGTTTGCGTCCCTCCATTCTACCACAGCTGCACACACAAGCATGAGTACGTCACGTGTATGTCCACACACATACACACATGAACAGTGCGTGTGCACACACAGACACGTGGACAGCACCGTGCATGGGCGTGCACACAGACACACACACAGGCACACACATACATGCCTGTGCACTTGTGCGTGACCACGTGTTCACATGAGTATGTGTGTAGACACACGTGGGCGTGCATACTGATGTGTCAACATACTCCCTGACCGGAACCACGTTCTCCACGTTTTCTTCAGACCTCCCTGTCCCCTCTGTGACTTCCTGTGGAATGGGGATTTTCCTGGAACATGGAATTAGAGGTGGATGCGCAAAGCTGATGACGTCCTATTCATCCCCAATTTTTCCTAAGAGGGCACAAAGGGTCTTACAGCCACCAGCCAGCACATCACCACCCTCCTTTCACTGATTTTTAACGAGGCTAACGATACAAAGCCAGCTGATACAGCGTGACTCCATGCCAGATTGCAGGCGACTGCAGGCGAGGCCACCGAGGCACGGGGAGTCACGGAAGGTGACCCAGCCGGCTCCCGGGCTGCTCTCCGCAGTACGTGGATTCCGTGATTTTAAATCCCATCCCATGTTGATGGCTCTGGGGCTTCTCTCTCCAGCCCAGACTTCCTGCTCCAAGTTTACATGAACAACCGCGTAATTGCCATCTTCACTCGGATGTCCCAGACATCTCCAACGTCATGTAACAGAAACAGAACTCATCCCTACCCCACACACTATAAACACTCCTACCTGCTTCCCTCCTGGCCCTCTCAGGGGTACACTGTTGTGTACACACATGGTTGCCCAGTGCAAAGCCAAAACATTTCCTGTAATTTTTCCTTTTTCATCTCTCCTTCCCTAAATCACATGCCTCAAAAATAGTCAATAATTTTACCTCCAAAATATTCCTCTACTCAATCTTCACTGCTGTCACTCTTGTCCATGCTGACCGGATATAGGGTCTCCCGACTGGCCTCCTCTTTTCCACTCATCACAAACCCAATCCAAGCCACTGTTTCCCCGAATGACACTGGTGCCTCTTGTCACCAGGGTGCATATCTCTCTGATCAATCTTAGAAAACACAGGGGGACTTTTCCTAAAAAGGCTCATGAGGATTGAGAAGTGCCACCAAATGTTTCCTAAAACCTTGCAACTACCTAATGTTATAGCCTGGAAATACGGAAAACGCATTGTAGCCCTGAATGACAGTGCTGGATAAGCCTCGAAGGGCCACCCGTCTACATGTTCTGGGATCCCACGGCCGTACCTGCCTGGCAGAGACTGTTCCATCATGAAGCCCTGGTCAGCATACTTGGAGCCAATGATTTCCCCCTTACCCCGGCAACTAGCCTAGTTACTTCCATGGCGGCCACATCCCCGGGGTGGAGGGCAGGAGCAGAGGTGGGGATCAGGCCCTCAGGACGGTGTCAGACTTCCGAGGGCCTTTCAGGTCACAGTGAAGGGATTGGATCTTATCCCAAATGGTGAAGTAGGAGGGCTCCTGTGGAAACCTCCTCAGCTCAGGTGAGCCATTCGCCTTCGTGAGCAATGGCTGATGCTTCATTTGAGATTTGGTCTTATAGGCAGCAGAGCCACAGAACCCCAATTCCTGCCAAGGGGGAAGGCGTGACTACAGGAACTCCCTGTGAATACGGGATGTCGTGGGGGCATCCCGGCAGCCAAACAAAACAGAGATCCAGAACATGTTAGAATGGGGGTGTGGCAAGGGCTCAAGGGAACGACTATTGAGTGAATTTGAGATGTGAACAATTCTTAAGAAGGTCACTAGGAACAGAATGCAGGAACGGCTTCTCAGTGAAGAGACAGTGTGGGTAAAAGCCACAGAGGATGAACACACCAGTAAAAACCAGGAATTTAGGGTTGGGGTTGGGGTCAGGGGTTGGGAACCTCCAGAACAGCCCAGATCACTGGTGAGATTGAGAAGGCATCAGATTTGGAGTGGGAAGGTGTCACTATTTAGGGATGCCAGGCTGTCATAAAAGAACAAGTAGGTACTTGAGAAAGGGGTATGGCACAAAGGAAGGTGGCTCAGATCCACCTCTGGGACTCCCCCTGTGTGTCCCTACCGCAGTGATTTTCATCCCGTGTGCCATGAGGAGATCCGACTTGTGCATCAACAATTTTTAAACATCGTTAATACACGTAAATTATTTTCAAAAGAAGCTCAAAGCACAGTAAGTATATTCTTTTCTTTTTTTCACTCTTTTTTTTTTTTTTGATCAACAAAATCTAAGGGGGCCATGACCATAGGTCCAAGTCTACAAGATAAGAAAGGTTGAAAAACTCTGCCCTACAGGATCCTTGCTCACCCTTCCATAGCACACCCATGGCTGTCTGTACTATTTTATGCTGTCAGCATCCAGCTTTCTTTTTAGGGGATTCAGAACATGGAGACCTATTATTTTAACAAACAAACTGAAAAGCACCTTGCAATGGTTTGACTGTGTCACCTCCAGAATTCAGGTCCTGCCGATGCGATAGTATTCAGAGGTGGGTCCTTCTTAGAGGTGCATAGCCATGAGGGTGACAACCCAAAATACCTGGTTAAGCCAAAGATGTCAGTCAACAGAGGTTTATTGACCCAAAGTTGAGAACATTCCCGGGAAAATCAATAACCACAGAAGCATCTGTGGCTGTTTTTCCAACGAAGAATCTGAGGACTTCAATATTTCAGGAGAATAAGGCACGCAGAAAGAAAAAGGAACAGGGGAGTGGGGACTGAGGCAAAATGGTTCCATTCTTGTGAGACCCGGGAAAATCTGTATTCTAGTATACATAAGACACGGGGATTGTTAGAAGAGGAAAGGGGAGTAAAGGCAGCAGCGGTTATGTAGATGTCCCTGGGCTGGCCGGCCTTGTCTTATCTCTGTCCTGGACCTGGGAAGATAAACGTGTAATCTTGTTTTCAGTGTGGAATTGAATGGACTTCGGTTTGAGGAGCTAGACTCAGCCTGCAGAAACCTAAAGCTAAAATGTGCAAGTCTTTGCTTAGGGGAGGCCAGTGAGGAATTTCCTTCTGAATGAACTATGATGGCAGTCCTTCTAGATGCCTGGGCTTTTTGTTTCATACTTTTCCTGGGGTTCTGGCTGATGCATAATTCTAATAATAGCAATTCATTCAGAAGAGGGGGTTGCATGATTTAACCCCTTTTGCACAAGGTGGGGGGGGTGCCTGAGATTTTTATTTTTCTTCAAGGGCTCCTCCCCTGTAAATGATAGTAAGGCCCTTATAAAAGTCTCTTGCCCTTTTGCCTCTGGCCACCTGAGGACACAGCATTCGTTCCCACCAGAGTTTAGGGCAGTAAGTCACCGTCTTGGAAGTAGTGAGGGCCCCTCTCTCACCTGTGACCTCCCAACCTCACACTGTTCTTTATGAATTGCCCAGTCTGTGATATTCTTTTATAACAGAACAAACTGGGACACACCTATAATCCGATCCCCACAAACAACCCCTGTAAACCACCCAGTGGATTCTCTTCGGGCACGTGCCTCCAAGTGTATTTGGGCATTTATGTGTAGAACCAATGTCACCAGACACTTCTGCTACCGCTTGTCAGAGCCCAGGACTGGCCAGGTCTCAGGCCTGGCTTAACTAGGTCCCGGACACGGACTGCTAAGTTACCTTGCTCAGGTTCAGTTTCTCTTAGGTGCCTGGGGGCTATCTACTTTAGCTGGAGAGAGAGAGAGAGTCTTAGAGAGAGTAAAGCAGTCTTCTTAGAAAGATAGATCTTAGTCTTTAGCAGAGCTTGGTAATCTTCAGCAGAGAGACGCCATGCTGGTGTTCTGCAGTCAGGAGAGGAGACAGTCAGAGTAAGCGGGTCCGTGATAGAATGCGCATGCTCCTTGACTGCCTTTTCCTCCAGCCTAATATAAGGTTGACCTCGTGCTTCTCAACACCACAGGTATAGAGACTGCCAGTTCACCACTGCTTTCATCTCGCCAGCTCTCATGCTTTCCACCCAGGTGTTCCATTATTGAGCTATACAGGTATTTCTTATAACTCTCACTCCTCCTAGCCAGAGGCTACATGGGCTGCAACAAACTAAGACTAGCTTCACAATACACATGTCACTTGCTAGCCTTCTTTTCTTAATGTCCACATCCATCCATTCATGTCATCTTATTTAGAGGTTACTTGGCATCACCATGTGATAAAAACATAAAGTCATGTCTGTAATCAACCTGGGGCCTTGGGATGTTAGCTTGTCTCTACTTCACTTTCATAAATAAGCTGCAGCAAATATTCTCATACCTTTTCACACTTGTCTAAGTAGTTCTTTAGGATTAATCCCCACTCATTTTTTTTTTATTAAAGATAAATACACTCTTAAGAACTCAGCATATACTGCCAAGTTGTTCTTAGGAATTTTGCCTCTGTTGAGCAAAAGCTGAGAGTGCCCCTTTCCCCCAGTGGAAAAGGAAAACAACTGTATTTCATTATTGCTTTATTTTAGATTGTTTTTTTGTTACTGATAACATTAAACTATTAAATATGCCTTTTGATCATTTACATTTTTTTTCTTTTGAAGATGACCAGCCCATATTCTTGGCCTATCTTTCTATTGGAGTATTTGCCTTTTTTTCCCATTGGTATAAAAATATTTGTATAAAAATACGCTTTGGTCAATTATCTTGCCCAAAAGTTCAATTCCAGTTTGTCTTTAACGTTTTAACCTTGTTTACAGTATTCTGTTTCTCTTTGCAACCACTCAGAATCTGTTTAGCATGATGCAGCCATATTTAGTCCTAGTTTCTTATATGGCGTGTGCCTTTGGGGTCATGCTTTGAAAGCCCATCACCACCCTGTGATTAGGGGAATGTAAACCAGATGTCAGTGCAGGAGCAGGTCACCACAGCTGTGGCTTCTGTAGTCTCAGGCTCTGGATGTAGGAAGCTCACTCCATTCACCAGTTTCAACAATAAATCCATTCACACCAATTGTTTAGGGACAGTTGGGGGAGGGCAGAGAGAGGGGTTTTATGATGAAGAAAGCATCACCATTTAGTACAAGACATCCCACTGTCTTTTTTTCTTTGCGCCAAAATCTCTGTTTTTCTGTCTCTGGTGAACACCAAAAGTTCTCTTATTGTGCGGAGCAATTGACAAGCCACTTTTTGATGTGTGAGCATCTCGTGAGGGTCTCGGCCCAAAACCCAAGCAGCTTACCAAGCATTTCTTAGAAACAAATGTGGTACTGTCTTCCAAAGATTTTGGCAAATACATTCTTTCCTCCACCCTGTTAGATAAATATATTACTATATTTTCAGTTAGGGGCTTTGCTAGTCTTTTACTCAACTTTTGAATATGTACCCACTTGTAAATTGGTTTTGTATCTGGAAGACAGCCTCTCCCATCCCCTAGACTGGGAGCTGCAGGAGGACAGCAGGTGTATTTGCTCCTCTTTGCATCCTCAGTGTTTTTTACATTGCTGGCACGTAGTAAGTGCTTAATAAATGAATGGGAGCTGCAGTGAAAAATTGAGGCCAAATTCTGACTTTCCCCGATTCAAGCAAGGCATTGCTCCCCACCCCCCAAATGAAACTCAAAAACTCTCAACTGGAAGATTGGAATTTTCTGCCTCCATTCAAAATGCCCTGGAGTGGAGGGCTCATCCCTGACTTTTCTTTGTGGTAGGAGGGAAGCTGGGAGAGCTACATTTGGCCACTTGTAAGCCACGACCTTTGGTTCACTGGTCAGAACACTGTATCCCTATGGCCATAGCCAGTGTCCCACAAATAGTCATGTGCCTTAATCCAGGTCACTGTGAGATTCCACAGGAATTTTGATGGAAGTTTCAGGGAAGACATTCTGTACGCCTGGGGCTGGGGATGGGAGATGTGCTAAACTGGTGTAAGCAGGGAGAAATAATGGTCTTGGAGCCTGTCTTTGCCACCACAGAGAAATAAGCCAACCGAGAGGAAAGCAAAACTGAAAGAAAAAGATATTTTTCTAAAAAGATTATTGAACATTGGCTCTAGCCTGTATGTTTTGTGTGTGAGAATGAACAAATTCCTCTTAAGCTTAAGCCAACTTGAATTACATTGCTGTCTCTTACATCCCTAGATATTTTTCTTTTTTTTTTTTTTTTTGATACAGAATTCCACTTTGCCACCTGGGCTGGAGTGCCCCATCATCATCATAGCTCACAGGAACCTGAAACGCCTGGGATCAAGCAATCCTCCTGCCTTTGCCTCCCAAGTAGCTAAGACTAAAGACACTAGCCACAGTGCCCAGCTAGCTTTTTCTTTTTCATTTTAGTAGAGATTGGGTCTCATTCTTGCTCAGGCTGGTCTTAACCTCCTGAGTTCGAGGGATCATCCCTCCTCAACCAGACAGAGGGTTAGGATTGCAGGCATGAGCCACTGCTCCTGGCCAACTCTATATAGTATTAACCATCTTGAAATTGAGACAATCTAACATACAATTTTATATCAAAGACTAAGCTTATTAAAACAAAGATCTCAAAATCATTAACATTTCTGGTTATTATTGCCCCAGTCTAGGGATCTGTGAGCTTTCTGGGATATAGTAGGGTCCATGAAGAAGCATCTTCTTTGAAGAGCATTTAATACTACTACCATTTATCACACATAGTGAATACATTTACTATCCCTATTCCTTCTACCAAATAAGCAAAGTCACTCATGAGGAACTGAGGCTTTTGTTAGATCCTATAAAATAGACAAGTCACGCACGTGGTAAATGAGAGGGAGTCATGTGGTTGTGAGTGTAGCCTCTGGAGCGAGACCTCTCATCACGGACGTCTAGTCCTATCACAATCCAGTAGAATATCGAGTTCTACAACTTAATAGCTGAAAAACCTTAGAGAAGTTAGTTACATGGCCCATGCCCCATGTTCTTCATGTATAAAGGGAGATAATAATAGAACTACACGACAGAGTTGCTTAAAGGCCGCCATGAGATAATACATAGATGCAAAGAACAGGGGATGCAACTAGTAAGTTCTCAGTGAAATTAACTCTCACAGTTTCCTGGGATTGCATAGTTCCACCAGGAGAACAGAAGTCTCTGTCACTATGATACTAAAGGGACTCTAAAATCACTTTTGTAGGGCCGGGCATGGTGGCTCACACCTGTAATCCTAGCATTCTGGGAGGCCAAGAATGGGTGGATCATCTAAGCTCACAAGTTTGAGACTGGCCAGACTCCATCTCTAAAAATAGCCAGGTGTTGTGGCAGGCACCTGTAGTCCCAGATACTCAGGAGGCTGAGGCAAGAGAATCACTTGAGTCCAATAGTTTGAGGTTGCTGTGAGCTATGCTGGCACCATAGCACTCTATCCAGGGTAGTAAATAAATAAATAATTTAAATAAATAAAATCACTTTTGTAACAAAGGGAACAACCTGAAAAGGGGTAAAACGTTTTTTTACAAGCTATCTCTTCAAAATTTCTCCCACTCTTTGTGGGAATTAATATCTGTGACCCTGCACAAGGCCCATGGTCACAAGGGCAGGGGAGTGTCCTTTGCTCTTTGTACCATAGGAGATGGCTCAACAGAATTGTCTGGGCAGAACTTGTGAGACTGTCTTCACCAGAGACAGCATGGACCAGAACCATCAACAGCAATAGCCAAAAGCAGGGGTCCTCAAACTACAGCCTGCGGGCCACATGCTTCGGTGTGAATTGTATTCTTTACCGTTCTGTTTTTTACTTCAAAATAAAATATGTGCAGTGTGCATAGGAATTTGTTCATATTTTTTTTTAACTATAGTCCGGCCCTCCAACGGTCTGAGGGACAGTGAATTGGCCCCCTGTTTAAAAAGTTTGAGGACGCCTGGCCAAAAGTAACAGATCTCCCCTTTGAAAGCTCTGTGTATCTGCTTACGGTAAAGACAATGGTAGTTCAAGATGGGAGTCCAACATTCTCCTCATGTGATCGCAAATTAATAAACTTCTCTTTCCTTCTCTTCCATCCGCTTGTCCTAGCTCTTCTGACGTGGCTTCAGAGACAAGTGCTGAGCTTTTGGTAACACTCCTGTATGGAGTTGCCAGGGCCTCATTTTAGGATTGGATTTGGAAGCTCGGTATATTCCCCTCCTTTTTATTATCCTGACCTTTGAACAGGAAGGATGGGACTCTCGAGGTGCTGGTACTAGCACCCCTTTCTCCTTTGGGTAGGGGAAATTTGTCTGACAGAGTAGGGAGAGTGTGTGTGTGTGTGTGTGTGTGTGTGTGTGTGTTTGTGTGTGTGTGAAAGAGAGAGAGACAGAGAGACAGAGAGAGAGAGAGAGAGAGCAAAAGAGCGCCCAAGAGAGGACTGATAACTTCACTTGAGCCCTGAGTCAGCTTAGTCAGAAGGCAGCTGGGTCCTCTGGCTTCCCATTTATAGAAGCCAGTAAATCTCAATTTTCTTTGAGCAAATTAGGTCAAAACTGAAAGAGTCCTGGCAGATATAGTCCCCCAACTTTTCAAAGGACTTTGTAGATAAATAATACTCTTTTCTAACTCCTGATAAATTATCTCTCAGCCAGGACAGAAGGCAGGTCACTTTCCTGATTCGTTTTATCACTTCTTATTCACTAGTTGCCCTTGTGGCCAACTGACCCACCCTGCTTCCACACTGGCCACGTGACCCACCCTGCTTCCACACCGGCTACATTAGCCTGGCGGTCTCACTTCATCTCTGTTAATTCCCCTCTTCCTCTGAAGAGGTGCTAAGCATCCTCAACTCCCAGGATGATTGTGGTGACCAAGGAAGACTTGCAGTTGGAAAAATCTGAAATGGTCTATAAATGTGGGATGATAGCTTTGTGTTCTGGAAATCTGAGCAGCCAACAAGACTTCTGTAGTATTGTAAATGTGGGTTTTACAGCTCCTGGAGGAGCCAGTAGAATATAATAGTTAGTTAAAACATCTGTGATAAATTAGACTCGCCTCAAAATTCCATTTGAGAATTAGCACAGAGTGACACGTGCCAATAACCATGTAAGTCTGAAGTTGTCTACAGATAATGTGCATTTTCATATTGTCTTCCCAGAGTCTTACAGGAATCTTTTGAAAGGCAGGATAAAGCAATAGAAGTATATATCTTACCACCATAAAATAAGGTGTGATGTGCTGAGCTCAATAATAAACTAATAAATAGACTTTTTAAGCATTCACTATGTACCAGGCACCATGCTAAGAATTCTATGAGGTTTTTTCAGCTAAATTGCACACCATCCTATAAGTTTTTCTTCTGATTTTATAGAGGATGAAATCGGGGCTCAGAGAAGCTCCATCTCCAGGCCCGAATCATAGCACCAGCAGCTGAAAGGGAAAATCCAGGGTAAAATTGATTCCCTTTAATGAATGTGCCCTGGGAAGCCTTTGCAGAAGGTGCAAGAGCTGGAGTAGATGTCTCAGCGTAGGGGGAGCTTGGACGTGCAGAGGTGGGAGAAAACTTTGGGAGCAGCATCCACAGCAACAGAAAGACACAGATGTGCAGAGCTGGGTGTGTGAACAGGAGACAGAAAGCAAAATCAACCGAGCGTGCTGTTACAAGTCACAGTAAAGTTAATATTGGAAAAGCAGTTTGGGGACAGAATCTGGAGGACTTTCATTGCAAAGTCAAGAGCCTGCGCTATTTTGTAGGCAATGGGGGAGAAAAGAAACGTTAAAGTCATGAAATAACTCATGAAAATTCTACCAAGATGGCCATTCCACCTGCCAGGTGCAGGGCGGGGAGGAGAGGACAGTCCCAGGTTCCGGGAGGCTGAGCAGGAGGCTACCCCAGCATGGCAGCAGGCCAGACTTCACGTCTACAAGTAAAATGTGCCAAAGCTAAGGAAGCTTTTTTTCTGATGACCTAGTTAAGACGTTTTGGTTTGGTTTGGTTTGTCGGCTTTGTTTTTGTAGAGGATCAACTCTGGCTTAAAATCTCCTGATGCTGCAATTGTTTTTCACATTTCTCAAACAGACAGGCAGAGGAAAGATTGCCCACCCTGCAGCTTCTTGAGATTTCTTCATCCAAAGGCTCCCTCTTCTTGCCAAGAATGTGGATGATTTGAGCCAGCCTGTCCTGGCAATGCTCCCTATTCCTGCTCCTGGAGCCCAGCCCCCATCGCCTCTTACCAGAGCCCAAGCTCCATTCAAAGTCAGAAAACGTGCCGATACTCCCAGCCCACCATCTGATCCCTCTTCCCTCCCAGCTCAATGAGTAGATACTTTAGACAGTGTAGTTTGCCCTTCTGGCTGAAAACTGAATATTTTGGACTTTGAAGAAAACATGCTCTGTTTCCCCTGATGGCATCTCCAGTGTGGAGAGAAATAGACTGGTCTTTGTTACTGTGTCCCCAGGAGAAGATTATGGGCCGTGCCCAAAGCGGGGGTGGGGGTGGGTGGCAGGAGGTGAGGTCTGGTCAGTTGACTCAGCATAAGGCCTGCATTGTCCTGGTGGCCTCCCCTGGAGAAACAAAACTCTCCCCGGAGCTGAGCTGCCCACTTGGGCTCAGAGCCGGGCAGGTCCGATTCCCCAACTTTTCCACGAATGTTCCTCCCCACTTCTAGATTCCTCTGGAGCGGGAACATAAGGTCGATAATGACGTGCAAAGTCGCATCGTCCTCACGTGAGATGTTTTGTGAAAGAAAAGGTAAAGCAGAGAAAGGAGCAAGGCTGAGAAACCTGGGGCCACACGTGACCTTCTGGATTCTCGAGGCAGGCTTGTTGGCTGAATCCAAGTTGTCCAGAACAGATCCGTGTGTGCAAGGGGGTGCAGCAGAACGATGACGCTTTTCTTGACAGGGAGCGGAAGACAAACTCATCCCCGTGCTCACATTGAGACTATTCTATTCTGGGGAGCCAGGATTTAAATATTGCAAGGGTAGGTAGGAGGAGGTGATATAATTAAAAACACACACAAACCCAACCTGCTAGAAAATCAACAAAACAACAGGTAGAGACAGGTGCTGGGGAGAATTAAAAGCAGGTATTTTTTTCAGCAAGGGGCAAAGTAGATACTTTAGACAGTGTAGTTTGCCGTCTGAAATGTGATGTTCGGATTTTTACACACCCCAGGCATACACAGGTGCACGTGCCTTTTTATTATGACATTTTAAAGCATATTCAAAGGTCAAGGAATAATATGATGAATCTTCATGTACATTAGCGTCAATGTTATCAGTGTTTTGATGACCTTGTTTTATTTATCTCTGTTACATTTCCCCTAGGCCGTTTTTGTTATTGTTGGAGTATTTTAAAGCAAATTCAGGACATCGTATCATTTCTCTCATAAATACTTCTGCATTTCTAGCAAATAAGGATAAAAATGCTCCCATAAAATTTAGAGTATCATTAATACATCTTAAAAATGAGTAAGCATTACTAATACTGTCCAATACCAACTCTATTGTCAAATTTCCCCTTATTTCTCAACTATACCTTTTAGGATTGGTTTGATCAACTCAGGTAAGGACACAGAATTTGAACTGAGATTGTAAGTGGCAAGAAGAAACAGGTACAGAGGACGTTGGAAAGGGCCACCACAGCACAAGAAGCAGCCAGTGTAAGGCCCCAGGTGGGAGATTGTGTGGTGTTCATGAAACCAAAAGAAGGTGAATGCAGTTCAAACACAGTCCCCAGAAACCTGTGGCCTGCAGTAAAACACGTAAACACTAAAGGCAGAAGCCCTCAGTTTATTGGGGTGAGAGAATGCTGGGTCAAGGTTCTTGGCACATATAATAAAGGGACATCACGGTGTGGAAGAGGAAGGTACTGTCATGAGTCTTGGAGAGGACACACATTAAATAAGGCTTCCTGGAAGAGGTCTTCAAGTTGGGCAGGACCATTGATGCAATTCTACAACCACGTGTGCATGCAGAAGGCCTAGACTCAATCCTTTGCTGGTCCTGGTTAGGCAAGGGGAGGAGACAGAGGGTGGACGAGGGGGCATGGTGGGTCCCCCCTCGGGACACCTAACCTGCAAGAACCAGCCAGAAGGAAATGCCATCCCAGGGTCAAGGCATTCTCTATTATTGTTTTACAGCTGAAAATCCAGAATTTTACAGTCTTAAGTTGCTGTTTAAAATGGTGGTGATGACCTTAGGCTGAGGAATTCTGCTTGGATTTGAACCCTGGCTTCACCATTTACTGGCTGTGTGACCTCTGAAAATGTTCATAACTTCTCTGAGCCTTGGCAAAATGAAAACATTCGTGCTGCCCTAACAGAATGCCACAGACTGGGTAATTTATAAATAACAGAAATTTATTTCCCATAGTTCTAAAGGCTGGAAAGTCCAAGACTAGAGTGCCGGCAGATCTGGTGTCTGGTGGGGGCCATTTCCCTAGGGTATTCTGACATCTTAGCAGCTCTCTGAAGCCTTTTATAACAATATTAATTCTATTCACCAGAGTAGAGCCCTCACAGCCTAAGCGCCTTCTATAGGCCCTACCTCTTAACATCATCACCTTCAGGTTTAAGTTCTAACAAAAATTCCAGAGAGACACATACATTAAAACCATAACAGAAGTCGATAATACTCTTTGTCATAGGCAGGACAGTGGCCCTCCAAAAGATGTGTCCATGTCCCAATCAGTGAAACCTATGAATATTACCATATTTTTTATTAAGAGAGTCTTGGCAGATGTAATTAAAAGAAGGATCTTAAAATGAGGACATCTTGGATCATCCAAGTGGGCCTGAAATCCAAGACACATGTAGAAGAAGGTCATGTGAGGCAGAGATAGAGATCAAGGTCATGTGAGGCAGAGGTAGAGATCAAGGTCATCTGAGGCAGAGGTAGAGATCAAGGTCATAAGAGGCAGAGGTAGAGATCAAGGTTATGTGAGGCAGAGGTAGAGGTCAAGGTCACATGAGGCAGAGTAGAGGTTGGGGTGATGTGGCCACAGCCAAGAGCTTGCCAGCAGGCAGCAGAAGCAGGAAGAGACACGACACAGAGTCTTTCCTAGAACCTCTGTAGGGAACATGTCCCCACCAACACTTCAATTTTTAATTTCTTACGTCTGGAACCATGAGAGAATATATTTCTGTTGCTTTATGCAGCCAATGAGTGGTGGTTCCTTATGGAAGCCACAGGAAACTGGTATAGCTCTCCTTCAGTCATGAGGGTAAATGGGCATGCAGTCATCATTTACACAGGTTAGCTCTCCTCTTAACCTATTTCTTTCGGAGGAAATCAGGTGAATACCACTTACCTGGAAACATGGCTGGTCACGTGCAGAGGAGGATTTACCCCAGCAGTGGGAAACTCCTGCTGGGGCTGCTCTCTTGCAGTCCTCATGTCACCTGTTCAACAGAAATTGCTGTAGAAGTTTATTTGCACCTCCCAGGACCAGCCACGGTGAGGCTACATTTCCTCAGACCTGGAAGTGGTGGGTAGAGGAGGGAAGGCTTGTGGTTCTTTTAATGTGCCCCGACTTCTGCCCCCAACCAGATTCTTTAAAGGGCTGTTCCGGTTTATATTCCACTTCATTGCACAGAGACTTGAGATGGATCACAGGAAGGACACTCAATAAAACAGTAAGCCTCAAAAATAAAATGAGAATCAGCGGAAATATGCAACAAGACAGGGGCTTTGTGGATGCCACCAGTTATTTGTCCCTGTGAGGGAGAATAGGAAACCTGCAAGATCGGGGATGCTACTTCAGGGAGAGAGGGTGCCCAGGCTACTGACAAGTCAGTGGGACCACACTGGGGTACAAAGACAGTGAAGTCCAGGGCAAGGGCTTATGGACCACAGGCACCTTGCAATGGAACTTGGTCAAGGGCAAGGGCTCATGGACCACGGGCATCTCACAATGGAACTTGGACTTCACCTGTTGGCCCTGGGAGCCATCCAGGGGTCTGCAAGCATAGTGTCGATGTGCGGTGGCATAGAAGACTATGTGCGGGATGTGACTTTCAGTACTCAGAAGTCATCAGTCCTGAATTTAAGCTTTTTCTGCATCTGACTGTCTTGTGTTTATGCCTTTTCCTGCACCTAGTAACACGCCCTACTCTCCTAGCCCCCTGGGGATTGCATGACCCAATATTGGCGATCATATTCACTTTCTTGGGAATTTGAATGTTGAGACATACAGATGTGGTGAAAGCAGATGGTAGAACTGAGTTCCTCAGCTGCAGCCGCAGAAGAGAAGCTTCACCTGTCCTTACAGCTGTGGCCACAAGAGCTGTGTGTTCCCTGTCTTTCCTGAGTTTTAGTTGTTGATTCCTCATTTCTGTGAGCTTTATCTGTGTTTCTCAAATGGATTTATTCTGTGCTAAAGTCAGCTGGAGGTAACTTCTGTTATTTACAATTAGCACTTAGCAGAGGTACCCACCAAACCTAACCCTTAATCTCTCCATACAATCACCTACTAACTAGACTCATTAGCTTTAGACTTTATCCCTTATAAGTAGACAGAATAATTCTGGGAAAAGAACCTGTGGACTCTTAGAAATCATTTACATGTCAGTATGGATTAGTATTAACCTTTCTGGAAAGAATATTTTAAAAGTGGGGGAAATGACAGTGGGGAGGGTGGAGTGGATGTATCATTAAGCAAGAGAGAGGACAAGGAGGTTCTAGAAAGCCCTTTTAGCAATTTCAGAGTTTCATCTAATGTTAAACCCATCTTTCTTATACCTTATTTTCCCACTCCTGACAACTCCACTTCTTTTCAGCCCTTCTGGACATTTCTGAGAAATTTTATAATCTATTGATGATCAGTAAGAGAAACATATATTTCAAGTACTTTAGAAACTTCCATGAACATGGCTGTCACATTTTGCAGGTGGCCCCAAGGCCCAGGTGCAGAAAGCAGCCACCATGCCAGCCACAGTCCCAGTAGGTAAGTGCTTACGTGGAGCTGAATCCTGGTAGTTCAGGGATTGGCCCTGCGCTGAGCTTTTCTTCCAAGATGACCTGCTCCATTGTCCATGTGACCTTCCAAACACTTGAAGATCGTGATCCAGGGTGCTTTAAAGATTTCACTGAGCATGACGTACCTAGGCCTTACTGGGGCATGTTGGGATTTGTGGGTGAGCTTCCCATCTAGGAGGCGTTTCTCTTTCTTGTCATTATCTTTTTGAAATTCATTGTACACCACAGAATCGGGCACACAATGAACCCCAGAGATGGTCGAATCTATGCCAAGTAATGCAGCCTCTCACTTCCCCTGATCTGGAATGTGAACTTCGGGGAGATTGGGTCATATTTTGTTAGCTGTCTAAACCGTGGCTGTGTTGCAAGCTCAGTGTGTTCATGTGAAACACGATCATGGAGTTCGGAACGGAAGGTGGATGGAAAGAAGTCACAGAGGTTTCTGCCCTCACCAAGGTATCCAGGCTTTCACTGCAGGTGGCCATGAACCCCGCCCTGCTGGCCTGGGGTCCTGTGTCTCCTGAGCACTATGTTTTTAATTCAGCTTTTGAGTCAAAATATAATTTCCAACCCCCCTGTTTTCTTTGGATTGCAGCTGTTCCCTACGTGGCCAGACCCAGCGGAGCTGAGCTCCTCTCTAGGAGAGATGGGATCTGCAACGAAGCTGTCTTCTTCCACCCAAGGAGATCTTTTTATTTTTCTTTTAAGCAGGATGAGCACAGTTGCTTTCACTCCCTCCCTCTGTTCCCTGAAGTATCTGAAGAAGATCATAGTTAGGTGTAATCAAGAAAGGTGAAGTTGGAGAAGCAATCTTCAGATGTGGCAAGTCCAAGGTCATTGGTGACCTTGAACAGAGAACTCCCTGTGGATGAGGGAAATGAATGCTTTTTGTCCCTACTGCCTCTTCCTTGGTTCAGGCACTCCTCTTCTACCTCCTGGGTGGCCTCCTGCCCCTGCTGCTAACCTCCTACCTCTCCCACCTGTCCTTACAGGGCCACCAGGATGGACATGGTCCCAGCCATAACTCTTTCCTACTTACATCTATTTCTGACACATTTTTTGATGATCAAGCCCTCTGTAATCCAGCCCCATTTCCCATTCCCCATGTTCTCATCCCTCTGAACTATTTCTTGGTGTTTGTTTTTTGTTGTTGTTGTTGTTGTTTGGGTTTTTTTTTTGCAGTTTTTGGCCGGGGCTGGGTTTGAACCTGCCACCTCCAGCATATGGGGCTGGCGCCCTACTCCTTTGAGCCACAGGCGCCGCCCTATTTCTTGTTTTTAAGTCTCTGTGTTTGGCCATTTAGTTCTCTTCCACAGCAGGCAGCTTTTCTAAGACTTTCCCATCTGGAGTCTTCCCAAACTGTCTCTGGCCTCTCTCCCTCTTCTGCCCACCTGGCAGAAAGCTGAGCAACAGGGGCCTCTCATTCCTTATTCTGCCTCTGCCACTAAGAAGTTGGTGACTTTGCTGCTCTGGGCCTCACTGTCCTACTCAGAATTGAGGGGGTTCAGCTGGGATGGTTTTGTGGGTTTTTTTTTCCTTCCACCTGGAATAGTCTCTGATTCTAGGGACAATGGTGTGGATTTGCATTCTGGACACTCAACTGCCAAATTTGTAAAAAGAGAGGTCATTGTCCTCTGTTAATTTGAAACTAACCTGTTTTTGGCTAAGTGGAGAAGGTGGGGTGAATGAGTGTTTGTATGCAGGCTGGCTTAACGGGGTGCCTTGCCATATCAGGACGGATGAGACGCAGCATCGGACAGGTAAACTTGGCCAGTGCCCAGTGAGTGATGGACCCTCACTGTGCCCAGCATGCCCGGCTCTGTGTTTCACATATTCCTTCCAATTGCCAGAGCTTTGGGGACGGAAATAGAATTTTATTTTAAACCACTGTTATGTGACGGTGACAGTGTTTCTCATTTTGAGATGCCTGGTGATGACTGGTTTTATTTTTATACCCACCATTTCCTCTTGAAGAAATTAAACAAATAAACAGATGCCACCCTCTCTCCTTCTCTTTTTTTGGCTTGGGTCCTCTGACGACGCAGTGCTCT
Organism: Perodicticus potto; assembly: GCA_963574655.1. Taxonomy (NCBI): domain Eukaryota; kingdom Metazoa; phylum Chordata; class Mammalia; order Primates; family Lorisidae; genus Perodicticus; species Perodicticus potto. The sequence goes on along the minus strand of CAUYRH010117029.1, from coordinate 17,333 downwards.
CGGCACCATCTGCTGGTTCTGCAAGGGTAATTAACAAATGCGCACTATTCCCAGATGAGGCCGGTTTAGAAAGGACGAACCGCGCCAGGAAAATGGAGAGGAACAAAGTAAGGCCATGGCAGGCGTGCGAGGCCGCTGCAGGCCTGGCCTCCACCACAGTGTGTTGTTAGGGTTGTCTGTCAAATTGTGACTCCTGCAAAAGCAAATTCAAATGGATCTTACCAAGGAATAGAATTTCACTTCTGCTGGGAGACCCGAAGGAAGAGGCATGAAAGATCACAGCATATAAAATTTTTTTTGGTTCCTAGATCTTGTTTTCTGAATTTATTGTAATTTTTTATTCATTGTGATTTTTGTAAGTGGGAAAAAATTTTTTTAAAGGCATCAACGAAAGCTCAGATAAAACGTTGTTGGGACACTGAATTTGGGGATAGAGGTAGGCAGATTCTGTCATTCTCTGTCTGCCCTTCCACTTGTCACCCAGCCCCCCCTCAAGCATCATTTCCACACCTGTATGTGGGGAACAATAGTAACTCCAAACTTTCAAGGTTATAGGAACAATAAATGAGGTAATGAATTCAGCTCATGAATTGTATCCAGTGCTGGGCTAATACCAAGCCCATCATAGGGGCAGTTGTTGCTAACATTGTCTTTATCAGGTGAGGATTCATGACAGATGGCCTAATCCACCCTTAGCGGCGGGGAATTAAAAACCCTTCCAGAAAGACCCCCATTCTAAAAGGGGCAGAAGCACAGGAAATAAGATGTGAGAATACAGTTGTTGACTCTGACCAAAAAAAAGTGATACCTGAAGAGCAAGTTCAGGGTCAGAAGATAAAATTACAGTCCCTACATATTCAAAGTATATAAATCCCAATAAAGTAAGTGCTCGTTCAGACTAAGATTTAGGGGTTTAAATAGGACTTACATGGTGGAAAGTTGAAAAGTGAAAAATATATATGAAAGGATGAGTTGTAATAAGATTAAAATACAAATTGTAGAAATAGAGAACTCCCTTCCTGGGAAGGGGGATGTCCTGGCTCGGCATGTTGAAAGTTAGAGAGGACCACATAGGAGACAGTTCTCAGCAATCTTAGAGAGGTTATTAGAAGACAGAGCAGAGGAAGAGGAGGAGGGTGGTGATGATGGTGACGATAATAATCGTTTCTTTGTTCTCTTTGCCACAGGTAGGCGGAGTCGGGGTTGGTGGAACCTGATTCTGGTTGCCAAGAGAAAAACACCCCACATAATTCTGTTTTCTGAGAGCCTGGACATGCTCAAGGAGGAATCAGAAGGTCGGTGTTTATTTTCTAATGGCAGCAAAAGCTGCCCCTGGTCAGGGAAATGGTAACATCAACAGTCCACGGTGCCCTCCCTGATGGCTGGAACTTGATACTTCTGGAGCAAACAAATCTCAATAAATATCAAATTCACCCACCCTTGTCACTAATAGGAGACCTCTTAAAATGTCAACATACTGAGGGACCCCTGGCTCACAGCCAGCCCAGCCACTAGCCAGCAGCTCCACCTGGGGAAACGAAAGACACCCCCATCCGTGGTTTACTCGGGGGACTTTATCTTCTCTCTACTCGACAGGTTTCAATATTGACCTTCTCCTTGGTGACGTCTGGGAATCCAGAACCCAATGATCGAAACACATCCAATTCTTCCCTGGAAGTCTGGGGCAGATACCACCCCTCTGTGATGTGCTCCCCAAGATAACTGCTGCTATTACTTAGAGGTAAGTTAAACGCTCCCCTCTTTGCCCCACCTGATGTCAGGGACACCCTGGCAACATGTTCATCAGATGAACTTCTCCCTGCTAGAAGTGACAATGACAGTGGACAGCACCAGCAGAGGGCTGGTTAACTGGGCATGTGGTAGTCCAGAGAGGCTTCTTGTAAGAGGAACCCCTAATTCTGAGGCACAAGAAGGCTTTTTTTTTGCAGTGTGTTATGGAAGTTTAACTATAGAGTCAAGTGCACCGTGACATAAAAAAGATTGAGAAACCCTGCTTTATCTTGTGGGCTAAGGAAGATTTTTGAGGGCGTTAAACAGCAGTGACGTGATCCTACCTGTGTTTGAGGAGGTCAACTCTGGGGGCCCTGGATGCACAAAGGCACACAGCTAGTAAATTACAGAACTTGACCTCATAGATTTAATCCTCGGGAGAAGGAGGATGGATGCGCAGTGACCAGGGCTCTGGTTCTCTGAATCGTCTCTGCGAGAAATTAGGGGCCTGAAATGAGCTGGTGTGAGAGGTGGAGGATTTGGGCAATTATAAGGCAAAGTGGCAGAAGAGAGGTCTTCTGAGCTGCGGGCCGTGGTTAGCATTCTGACTGTGCCACTCAGTCTCTGCGTGGCCTTGGGCAGCATTCTCTTGATGAGTTTCGGTTTTAAAATCTCTGAGGCAGGTTTGCTTTAAAGATTAAATAAAATTGCAAAGGTAAGGAAAGGAGCCCGCACCTTACACGCAGCAAGTTCACAGGCGCAGCCTTGGTGGCTCTGAGGGGTGTGAGGGCTAATCTGAGTTGCCCACGGCCAGTCCTCTGCTTATCTGGAATTCCACTATTGAAGAGAAACAGGTTGAAGCACAGGTTGTTTCTCCCTTCTGTGTGCCCTGTGCCTACTTTGGTGTCCTCCACATGTTTCTGGAATTAAACCTGACAATTGAATTGAATTAGTCTACTTTGGGGCGGGGCCAGGAGGAAGAAGGGCCCAGGAGGGCGAATGGAAAGGATCCCTTTTCACAAACATGTGTCCACTGACAGCACTCCGGAGAGGTTAGAGCGGAGGTTACTGTCCCTGTCAGCCCAAGGAGAGGGACTGCATTTCTGGGAGGCCAGGGGGGTTGTGTGATTCTACTGTTAAATAGTTGCAAGCTGGGAGAGCTGGTTTGAACCCCAGAACACAGCCTCAGGGACCAGAGCACCTGGCCATGAGCGCTGTGCACCCACCCAGGAGGCGGGGACAGTGGTATTCCCGCCAGAATTCCAGACGGCACTGCCTGTGCACCCTGGCTGTTTGCAAAGCCTGCGGATGCTGACTTGGGAATCCTACAGACAGCAGTACTGGAAACAAGACAAAGGCTGGGGGTTTGCACAGCTCACAGGGGAAAGAGTGGTCGGCGCCATCCATGCCTTCTCTTTGTCCAGCACTGCTCCCAGGGATGTGACCCTGCTGAGATCCCCAACTCCTGCTGGCAAGGACTGTCCTATAAGCTAGACCTCTTCCCACCCCTTTCCTTAGCTTTCGTCCCTGCACCACCCCTAGGACTAGCATTCTAGTGTCTAAGGGAGCAAGTCCAAGTTCCTTAGCCTGACACGGGAAGCTTCTCCCCCAACCCCACCTGCTTTCCTTCCCAGCATTATCTGTCATTTTCCTTCTGCCAATGTCCTCTCTTCCAGTCAAAGAGTCAGGCTGACCTTGGGCTCTCCTACCTCTGATTCTTTGCCTGTGCCTATAATATCTCACTCTGGGGTCGGATAAATTTGAGTGTGAGGTCAAGTTCTGTCATTTACTAGCTGTGTGCCCTTGTGCATCCTTGCAGTCTGTCCATCCCAACAAAGGGATGGCAATTCCTTCCTTGAAGGTTTGTGCTGAGGATTAAATAAGCAGACATGTGCCCGGCGTCTGCACATACTAAATACTCGTCACCTTCTAAGGTCAGTTCAAGCCCAGCCTCGTCCATGGTCCTGATCGTCCACAAAACTCTCCCCCCCGCCCACCTCCTAGAAAAGTGGTAACAGCTGAGGTTTCCGGAGCATGGACTGTGGGCCTGGTGCTTCTCCATGGGTAATCTCCTCTGAAGTGCACCACAATCTAAATGAGTAAACATCCTTATTCCCTGTATTCTAAATTCTCAGAAACCAAGAGTTAGGGAGACCCAGTAACTTGCCCTGGACAGGCGGCTAAGTGCAAGAGGGTGGATTTCCACTCAGGCATTTTAATACAGCACACACGTTGCTGGATGTAAATTGCTTACATTCCAAAGTGCCATTTCTATGAGACTTATTCTAGACTGAAGTGTACTGTGTCTTCAACCCAGTGGGCACGTACAGGTGCTACATGCCCGCCATGTGCACAGGAAAACAAACATGAATAAAGCAAGGGCCAGCTGCAAGGAGCTCGAGGGTATCTGTGAGGGAGAAACACAAACAAATTAACACTGTTCAATGCCTCATCTATGTGCTGGGGGTGGTCAGGGAGGGCTTCACGGAAGAGGTGGTCACGTTTCTTCCATATGAAGATCTCATCTTGAGATTTGCCATTTCCGCGTTGTCCTTTACCTTTCAACAACTTGTCCCTTCTCCCTCCACCCTTTGTGAAGAGGGGGTCTTTAGTAAAACTTTATGAATGAAAGGATAACATTCTGTGGGCATAACAGGGTGCAGTTATACAATGAGAGAGAGAATATTTACCAAGGAGCTCTCCTTCTGTGCAGTGAATGTCCCTCGGTGCAGGATCTACAGGGACTACAGGGTCCCTGGGACTGCAGGGTCTCTCTACTACAGAGAGAATATTTACCAAGGAGCTCTCCTTCTGTGCAGTGAATGTCCCTTGGTGCATGATCTGCAGGAACTACGCTTGGAGAATCCGATGTCACTGCTCAGGCTGGGGAAGCAAGGCAGGCAGGGACCCTCCAGAAGGTGACGACTGATAGGCTGCGGGGTAGAAGAGGCCGTCTCCAGGAGGGGGGCACACCCACAGGCCCTTCCCCATGCGACTGTGTACAGAAGAACGCAGAGTCGTGGGCATGAAGCTGTGTGCTGCACCCACCTGGACTGCGGGCGCAGACGCGGACAGCCAGACTGTCCCTCCAGAATCAACCCAGCTGTACCCAGGTGACCTTCTTGACACGATGGTATAATTAGAGAGAGATTGCCTTCTTCCTCAAGTTGGGACCCTGTTGGGTGGCCTCCCTTCCTTTGCACACAGCAGGTTCTCTGTGTTTCTGCTGTACTTGCCCTCGGCGGCTGCTCCCTAAGCACTTGTTGAGTGAGGACTGATCACCCTTGACCATGAGCCCAGCCATACCCACCCACCCAGACCCCTGGGTTTTCCCTTTTTCCCTGTCTGGAGTCTTCATTTTAATGCTGAGCCTCCTTCTTGAAATTCCACGCAGAGCACTTCCTGCCCATCCTTGACAAGGGCTTGCGTCCCCTCACCCCCCATGGTGTGTCTCCTTCTGACAGTTTTTAGTTTGAAGTTTGCAGTCCTCACTGTTCTTACCCACAGGGTTCATGGAGCACCACGGACAGGTCTATGCAGTGAGAGGGTAGAAAGAGAATTAACTCGGTGTCAGAAACCCTTGTTTTCAACCCTGGCTCAGTCACTTACAGGCAGGAAGACTCAGGGAAGGGTCAATCTCTCTCCTCCAAGGCTGGCAGGAGAGTTAGCTCCAGACCTGTGCCGGCTACCACTGCACACGCACAGTATGTGACATCCAGGCACTGTGCCGGGTGACGAGGCCCCATCCCAGGCTTCGTTTGCTTCAGAGGGAGAGGGAAGGTGCTGTGGGAATTCCAAGCCCTTCCAGGCAAACGAGCCAATGCTTTCCAGAACCTCCTCAGAAATAGGAGTCCTTGTTCTAGTGATTTAAAAAAAAAAATAGGATCAAAGAGGCTAATGACTCATCTGAGGTCCAAGGAAACAAGGTGTCCGATCTCTATCTGGGATCTGCTCTTCCCAGTCCTCTGAAATGTGGCTGCAAGGGAAATCTTCTCTGAGGTCCCCAATCTGGAGGATTTTCCCAGCTGAGCAAAGTGACAGATAACATTTGAGCAGCCCTGAGTGGTGCCAGGGGCTGCATGGAATTGGGAAGCTGGGGAGGCTGGATGGGGTGAGTCTGACAGGTGCTGGGGAAGGCAGAAAGAAGTCGCACCCCACCCTGAAGACAGGGACACACCTTTGTATGGCCTGAATTGTAGAGAGAGATAGATAATAATCTCATCCAATTCTTCCATCCACTCTACCCCAGTTTATGCCCAGGCCTGCCCAACAGTGCTTGGAAACTTTACACTCCTTGCCCAAAATGATACAGCTCCTACGTTTGCACCAAGACTCAAACTATTGCCTCCTCTTCCAGCCTCTACAAAAGGCTTTCCCTTGGGTAATGCCTATGTCACCAGGTCCATTTGCTTAACTGCCTCCCCCTCTGGCAGGGCTGGGTCTGGAGCAGAGAAATCCAGAGCACGTCTGTTGAGTGGAATCGATGGGAAGAGAGCTGGCATTTGGAAGCCCTGGCGGACGGTCTCAGAGGACAGGACAAGGTGCTTCAGAATAAAAGATGAATTAGGTGAGTGGGAGCCAATCAGCAGAGGATGCTACAACTTACGATAAGGAGCCTTCCCTTGATGGGAGACAATTGGGAGCCATTCACCCCACAGCTCAAGGTATTGACAAGCCCCAAACAACACTCAAGGGCCTTTGAAACCTTTAATTGCTGCCTGCAAGTTTGCTATTTCTGTGTAGAAGGGACACTGGACGATGAGATTGGAGCCACCATGTGCCCCCCAAACTGTGCCGCTCACAGCAAGTTCACTGGGGGAGCACCATTCCTGTCCGTGCAGAGCAGAAACCCTGCAAATGAGCCCAGGTCCCCACATGTCCTTGACCTCCCGATAAAGACCTTCCCTGCCCACCCCGCAGGCCTCCATGCCTTGTGTGGCTCTTGGGTTTTGGGGAGCTGTCACATCACCGTTGGCCCTTCTGGAGCTTCTGCCCTCGCCCCTGCCCTGCTCACTGACCCTCTGGCCTCTGCCCACAGAGAGCACCACAGCCTCCGGAATCTCAGTTCCGCAGACTGAAATCCTCACTACCACTCTCACGTATCACAGGGCAGGACTAGCACAGAAGACGATGTAAGGCTGGGAAACTGTGCTGATGGAGGGCTCAGAGTGAGCGGTTTTGCGCTTTTTTCTTTTATTTTTCTCAGCTTAGGATCCCTTCACTCCTTTGATCTGGTGTACAAGCACTCGGAGGCCAGGAGCTGGGCCTAGCCTTTGCAAGCCAGCAATAGCCAGCCGCAGAACGAACCTCAGCGGCACAGGACAATGGCCTTTTCAGGCCACAGAATGCGGCTCAGTGTCGCATTGTTTGCACGTGATGTGGCTTCTTGAATGTGCACAAACATTCCCATTTTCACTGGCCCTGTGATGGTGACTTATTTACTACTGAAGATACTGGGGCTGATTCAAGCTGCAAACCTCTATCCCCACACCAAAAGGGGTAAAAACAAACAAACAAACAACAACAAAAGCCGCGTACGAGAAAGGAGAGCCCAGCAACGGGCATCCGCACAGCTGGAGCTCCGAGGTGGGCAGCAGGTGCGTTCATTACACTTGACTGCGTGTTGCTTTATGACTGCGGTCACTGGTGTGCTATGTTCTGGCCCCACAGCATCTGTGCAGAAGGATATCCTTGGTATTTCACTAAGCAAGATGAATATTGGCCAGATGGCGACTTCACGAGGACATAATTCACGTAGCATTTTCCTGCCCCGACGCAGATTTCTGTGAAGGAATCTTGAATGCCGTGCTGAACAAAACAGAACAAGAAAACTCAAGCCCCCAAGGCAGCTCAGCCATAGCTGAAGATGAATGGTCTCCGCAGTGACGCCAACAGGAGCCCAAATGGCAGCTGAATCCCCGGACGCAGCTCCTGCCAGCTCGTCTCCCTGTCACCTGCAGGGTGAGCTGACATCATCGGCAGAGTCCTTGATTCACTCGCGGGGGGAAGGACGTGATCTGAGCCTCCACATAACATGCCCCAGGAAACTGGGTCATTTACCCTTTTAATATTATTATTACTAATTGTGTGTGGTGACAGTTGTCAGTTTCTCCTTGCTTCATAATTGGATTTCAATAGTGACCAGTGAGGAATGTGCTCTGGGCTTCGGCAGCTGGGCTGTCCCGGTGTTCTGGAAGGAGAAAGCAGGAGTGAGAAAATCGCTCCCCTTGAAATCTCTTAGAAAGTGGCTCTGAGCCCTGGTATTTATTCTGCGGCCAACAGCACAGGCAAAATAACACAGTTCCCTGTCGCTTTAGGAAAGTTCTTGCCCTCTGAGGGTATGATGTATCTGACCCGTGTGGAGTTTAAAAGTTACATGCTCACCAGGGTTATTTTCGGTGCAGTAAACCTGTCTGGAATTTGTAAAATTTCTACAACCTTCATGAGTCCTGAACCACACAAAATGAGGCCATAAAGAGTGACGGTCATCCTGCTCCAAATCAAGGTCATCTCAAGACAGCTCAGGAGCAAATATAACTATAACCAGGGTGGGTCAGGTCGGGTCAGGTCTTCCCATGTCCCTGTGCTTTCTGAGCCTCCATGTCACAGGGATATGGGGCCGGGAGGTGAGACGTCCTCAAGCAGGATCAAAACTATTCCAGAAAAATAACCTTTGTTGTGTTGTTGCTTTGTTTATTTTGAAGGAATAAAATGTATTGACAGATGGAGGCCATTCCTTGCACAACCTCTGCCTGTTGTGCAAGGCTCCCTAGGCAGCCTTCACCAGATTCACCCACCCAGAGCAGTCTGGACACCTGCTGTGTGACTTTGCACAGCTGACTTAACTTCTCTGAGCATCAGTGTTCTGATGGGTTAAATAGAAGCAAGCAGAGAACTGAGCTCTCTAGTTGGTAAGGACTGGAAGAGAGAACGTTTTGAAAGCTTGGTAGGGGGCCTAGCACTTGCCAAGTGCTCAAAAAAGCCAGTGATTATTATGACTCAGTGTGCAGAGCTGTGGCCGTGAAGCAGTTTCGCAAGCCGCACCAAGAGCTCATCGTTCGAGGCTGTAAAAATAATATCTGTAACCTCAGCCCTCCTAGGCTGCAGCCTCCTGCTGGGGACGACTACTACAAATTTGTGGCACAAGCCCAGTGACAGGCATTTCTCCTCTGGTTTGGCAGGCTGAACTCTGGCAAATGGCTTACCACACCCTTACAGAAAACCTCTATTATTTCATTAGGAGGCCTTTTGATCCCCCACCCCCCAATGAAATACTACTACCCTCCTCACCCCACCTCCAGGGTAATCAGCCTGCAGGGAAGCTGGCTCCTTCTGCTTGGAATGTGGTCACCCAGCCAGGAGAGGTTGGACAGGGTGACTCAGCAGAAAGTGGCCTGCAGCTCAGAGCCCGCCCACCCTCGGGTCAGCCACGGCCAGGAAAGGAAGGTGTTGGGGCAGCAAACAGAAAGGGACATTGCCCAGGTCTCCTGGGTGCACAGCGCCCTTTACCTGCAGAGACTTCAGACAGGAACCGGCATGTTGACATTTCAGCTGGCTGGGCCTGGCTGGGAGGGACAGGACCCTCTGTGGATACTCTGAACTAGGGGCCACGCTGCCTCAGCCCCGCCAGACGCTGCAGTCCCCGGCCTGACTACTGTGTCCATATCGATGCACAGAATCTCAAAGGAGCTTTCTATGGTTATCCCACTTTGAAGTTGGGGCAAACTGAAGCACAGAGATGGCAAATAACTTGTCCAGGGTAACACAGCCATTAAATGGAGGGGGCGGGGGGAGGCTGGGCTTACATCAAAGAGCCCTGGCTAAGCTGGTGGACTCTGTGGTCAGGTCCTTCGTGCAGCTGCTTCAGGGGGAGCTCAGAGCTGACGGCAGCATCACGCGTCTCCCACACCGGCTCTCTTGCTCCCTCCCCTGGGTGCCCGGTAACAGGCTTCATCCTCTCTTCCCCAGATGCTGCCATCAGGTCCCGACTGGGCTCCCTCTGTCTGGCCTTCCCGTCTCCCGTTTGACGCTCCAGTAGCAGACAGCACACGGCTGGCTCTGCCCCATACCGGGGGTCATGCTATTCCGCTTGCCCCTAGCACCCCTCCCCCCCCAGGCGCTGCTGTCCCCAGGACTCACTATCCCCAGATCCCCTTCACTCCCCACTGGCTGGATGGAGTGCCCGACTGAAGCTCCAGAAACATCCATCCTCGAGGGTGGCTCTTGAGGGCAGAGAACTTGCCTATGACTTTGCGTCTCCCTTGCTGAGCCCAGTCCCTGACATCCAGGAGGTGCCCTGTGACAGCTTCTTACATGACAGGAATGAAGGTTAATTTGATCAGCACAATCAGAGTCAGAACGCTCTCCCTCCTCAAAGGGGCCCCAGTTATGGAGAAGGCTGCTGTCCAAAGATTCATAGTTCTCTGCCTTCCAGCCTTGGTGGGACGCCATCCCTGAGTGAGCCGGGGGAGGCCACGTGGGCAGTTCTGGCCCCTAAGTTGTGAGTGAAAGTGAGGGATGTCAATTCCAACTTGAGCCTCCCATCACTGGGGTGAGACCCTTAGAGCAGAGCGTCGTCAGCTTGCTGTAGGCGTCACCCAAATCTGGATTCAAGGTGGCAGTCGTAAGAGCACCGCCTGAGGCCCAGCGGGCTGTAGACAGGTGCCCCGCGTTGATCTTAAATGAGGTCTAATTCTGAGACAAAAGGACACTGTGGAACAATGGCCTTTCTCCAGCAAATGTATTTTTTTTCCCCTGTTTTGTCTTTGGCTTTGGGGTGCCTTGTGGTCCCCTTTCGTCTCCCCCCTCTGCTGCCCTGGCACCCCACTCTCCTTGCATCAGCATGACACTGTTGTGTGGAAGCCTTGTTCGGCTTCCTCTTCAAACTGCAGGCCCCCTCTCCTCCGGGGCAGATTCTGTCGGTGACCTGATCCACTAGAAGCTTCTCCTGCCCGTGCTCTGCGCTGGCCTTGACAGCCAGCATCCCCCGGTGGGATTTAGAGCCCACACACCTCAGCAATAAGGCATGTGTATTATCTCGGAGAGTCCTCTCGGCCAGCCCCCGTCTGACCTTTGGCAATGATGAGCAGTTGGTTACCATTTAGAAATTTGTCATCTTGTTTGTTCATCTCTCCTTTCTTTTCATGGTAACATCTTCAATTATCACCTCTGAAGCAATTTAATATCTTTATCTTTATTCCTTGCTGAATTTGAATGATTCGATTCTTGCTTCCAAGATCAGTAGATAGACGGAGGGAGAGACGGAGAGCACACTTAGGAAACACCGCTGGCCGTGCCGTACACGTGGTACATCTCTTTCACCTTCACAGCTCTCTGAGGAGGTCAGTGTGGCTTAGGAGAGATTGAAGAACTTCTCCAAAATCACAGAGCTGGGAGTGGTAGAATTGACAGGACCCTGGGGTCTGCATCCAGGGCCCAAGGTCTTCATTCACCATGCTGTGTCCACCCTCTTAATCTCCCTAACTTCCCACCATTCCCACGGACTCAACCAGCCACCATTCGCACTGCATCCTCCAAAGTGCTTCTCCTTACAACTCCAGTTTTCATCATGAAGACCAGCCACCTGGCTTGTAGAAGACTGTGCACCAAGCTTGTGAAAGCGGTCATGGGTTCTTGAAGAAGGCGCTGGGAGCCGGACAATCTCCTAGCCAGCATGGAGATGTTTGGCTGCCGGGAGACAAGCCCTCAAGCAGCCGCATGCGTTAATGAGTTAAGATCATCCCTCACCAGCGAGCAGGTGTTATACATTGGATATTCCTGGTGCAGCAGGGTGGGAGTCAAGCCCAAGGAGAAAAAGCAGGTAGTGATCATTAAGCACTTAGCTCCAGTAAGCGGGCCCCCCACAACTGTAGTATAATACTTCGATAAAAGGCTGCAGCAGAGGCTGCTCAGGGCTCTCCCTGGGATAGGGGAAGCCCCCCTCTTGCAGGCATTTGTACCTTCAATCCGTGGTCCCAGCTGGTTTCATTTGCATGGGGACAGGGTGCCCGCAGTGGACACAGACCTGATGTCACATCTTACCTTTCTCCTCTGCTCCTTACTCTCTTCCACCCCGCCATCCACTGAGTCACTAAAGTCTATTCTTTCTCCTTTTCTTCACTCTCCCCCTCCTCTCTGGTCTCACAGCCACCCCCCAAGTTCATGATGACATGTCTGAATTTCTTCCTAATTGATTTCTCTGGTCCCTTCTTTCATGCTATACTTAGAACTTGATTAATCTTCTTAGAGCATTATTCTGTGCACATCAGTTTCTCCGTGATTAAAATCTCCAGGAATGCCCCATGTGATTCAGTTCATCCAGTTCCCCTGTCTCTCTGGTATTATCCACTCAGTGTCCCTGGGAGAATCTTTGTCTTCTACCAGGCTGGTGGGGTCACCATCATTTCCTCAATTGTCCACTTGTATTCTCTTTTCCACACCACTGTCCCCCGAGCTCCCCCTAGCAAGTGGCCTTTGTCTCTCTCTGCCCTTGACGATGTTCTAACCTTCTGCCAAGAGCCCGTGTATGTCAGTACCTTTCTAGAGCATCCCTGCAATGCTGTCTTGATGTAACATTTGGTTCTAAGCCTCAGCTAGGTATAAGGATGTCTGGTCTCAGCTACTAAAAGTTTATGAACTCAGTGGATCTTAGGTCGACTATGACCAAACATCCTTGATTTTTTCAGATAATTTTGAATCAAAATATTTTGCTTGATGGAAAACATGAGCCTTGATTTTAGCTCTGGAAAAGTAGAACAGATAAAGATCTATGTACCTCTTTATCTCCAGTATCTAGTTCAAGGGAATGGAGTAGAGACTGCTGGAATTTGCCTAAGTCTTCCTCTAGCTACATGGCCATCCATGTGTCTCTTTCCTGCTCTAAGCTTGTTATTTAAAATGAGGGTCAGGGTTGAATGAGTGTTTGTCAGAGTATAAGTTGTGGGATTCTTAGGGTTCTGGATATCCTTTGAGGAACATTCCAGGGGAGAGGGGAAAGAAGGTGATCTGGGCACAGAGGGTGGCCCATCTTCCCACTGCTCCTACCTTCTTCAGAGACACTCCTCATGGACCTGTTTCATGGGTTTCTGCTTCTGCCCCAATTTCATTGCTACAAAACATTCTCCATGGCTTTAAAACATTTGCAATTTGCTAGAATGGATGATTTCTGAAGTGTCTTCCTGCTTTTCCATTTTTTTAGTCTGTTGCTGAGGATGAATGGGAATGATAACAAACACGTATTGAGTCCTCACCCATGTGCCAAGCACAGCGCTAAGTGCATTGCTCCAGCCATCCCCGTTTATGTGGCAGGGTAAAGGTAAAGGCTGGCATTGAAGGTCCATGGCTGGGGATGGATGGATAAAGCTTAGCTGTGAGTTGAAGTCAGGTGACTTAACTCCTGCATTGCCTGCCTTTTTGATTTGTCTGGAAAGAAAAGTTAGGTGCTGGGGCATCACGTCCCTTTACCTGCTTTGTGAGAAAAAGAGTGTGAATGACAAAGCAGGGCGTTATGGCTTCTGAAGAAGTGTTTGGTGTGGGTGGGTCGGCCAGGAGGCCAACCTGCATCTCATCTGTAGGAACCGATTGCTCGCAAAGCTGTCAGATCGAGGACTGGTGAGTGCTGTTGCCTCTCTGCCGCACTGTGTGAAGTATAGAGGAAAACCGAGCTTGTAGGAATTCAACCAGACCTGGCCTTCCAAGGGATTAGGATTCCTGGCAACACTGCTGCCCTTTCCAGTAAGCCACAGCATGGCTCAGAACTCAGGGTGTTGAACTGAACCCAACAGAACCTTCCCTAAGCCAACCTGCAACCCAAGATACACAAGGCAGAGGTCCCTAGCCAGTGAATGTCTTATATATAACTACAGAAATCTAAGACTTCACTGGCACTAAGAGACACCAGAGTGTCCTAAATGAGTATGTGTGTGTGAACCAAAGGAGCTGGAATTTCCATTCAGAGAGAGCTGGAGATTGCCTGAGAGTGGTTCCAAGACGAGGAAGATTTAGCCACAGCCAGACCATTTGCCTATGAACCTTCATCGGGAACAAAATGATACAAACAAATCTGCAAATTCTTTGTACCCGGTGCTGCCAAGATGTCTGAGACGGTCTAGTCCACCCAATCAAACTCATCAAAACATTTCCCCTCTGCTGACAAGGGTTCTGTGTGCTGTGGCCTGATCTGGGAACCAGATTAGAATTCAGCAGAAGCTGCTCCTTCGCTCCACGAGCTGATTTTCCAGGAGCCTATTTTGAAATTCTGGACATTGTCATGGAAATTATCTCTGCACTTAGTTACAATCAATTCTATATTTTTGGGTTTGGGGCCTTGTTTTTCTTTTTTAAATTGAGGGTGAGGAATTGAATGAAGGGAGAAATCGGGCCATTTATAAGAGAAAATTCACACACAATTGAGTATTTCAGAGATGAATACAGTAAATTATAAAGCTTTAAAAAAGACATGCCATTTCTCTCCTGTTTGGGTTTTTTTTTCCATTTTCCACCTCCTCCTGCTCATCCTTCTCCCCCAAGGTACTCACAATGGCCTCACCAACTCCCCTAGCTTTTGTTATTTTGCCTCCTGATGTGGGAGTGGTGTGATAATGGGGTCTTCAGAGCTGGGTCCTTGAGGACGGATAATAAGTCTCTGCTGGCTGGCATTCCACCTTTCCTCAGAGGCTTTTAATGGCTTAAAATAAGGCTCTGCCAAATGGGTATAGCAGATGTTATTACACTTCTGTTTTTCTGGGTAAAACCTGAAGGAAGTAACCCTCCGTGGAAGGGCCGTGGCTTCTATTTTATTCTTTTTCAAAGCCAAGCTTGAAATTGTCATTGTGTATATTTAAAAATAGAAACGAGGAAGGGGGAGTTCTCCACTAGTTTCTTAAGAATACACATGGAGATTGAGAAAGAGAGAGAAAGGGAGAGAAGGGGGGGAAAGGCTGCAAAAACGAAAACCAAGACTCAGTCACGTGCTGTGGCACAAACTCGCCAGGGAAGGTTTTCCCTGCGGGATGTGGAGCTTGCAAAAGAATGGAGAGAAATAGACGCAGCCCCATCTTCTGGCGGTCTAAAGTATAGCGGTAGCAACCTGATTTTTCAGATGTGGTTTTTATTTTGTTTGTATTTGAAGCTACTTTTTCAAGGCTTGTCTTTCCTGGAGGTACTTGTCATCAGAAGATAACTACTGTCTCCTTATCAATATTTCCACCCCCAAAAGCAGAAATATGGGGCCCAGGTGGGTGGCTGTCAAGGAAGGTTTGGGATCTAACACCAGACACAGCACAAGTCTGCAGGGTAGACAGGCCAGGCACTGGACGAGGATCTGGGCTGTGCAACTGCCTTGACAGGGAGAAGCAGACAACTAATTCAATGTTTTGAATTAGCTGATTCGAAACAAACATCATGGACCTGCGTGTGTCATAAAGATATTTTGTCTGCTGGCGCTGGTGACAACCTCCATCCTGAAATTTCTCCAAGTTCTGCAGGAACAGTGGGTTCCCCAGTAGTTGCACCTTATAAATTATAGCACAGTATCGAAATCAGAAATTGGCATTGGTGTGACGTGTTTGTAAAGCTCTGCATTGTCTTAAGTCACGTGCAGAGCTGCCATCACAATGCAGAGCTCTGCCACGGCCACAAAGCTCCGCCTTGTGTCATCCCAGGATAGTCACACTCCTCCCCTGTAAGTTTGTAATAGAATTGTCCTCTATCATCCTGTGTGCATTACAAACTATCAAATAGTTCCATAGGATACTCAACAAGACAAGGAAAATCTGGCGTATTTACCCATCTTTTACTCTGTTTCAAGATTCCTCCTTTTATCATTTATTTATTTCTGGGTAAAGAACTTCCTATACCTGTTCTTTTGCTGGAGGCAAATTTTCTTAGTTTTCCTTCATAAGAAAATCTTAATTTCCTTTCTGTTCTGGAAGACTATTTTGGAGATAGAATTTTGAGATGACAGTTCTTTTCTTTCAGTGCTTGAAGCATGTCGCAGAGGCCCCTCCATGTACTTTTCCGACAGGGAGCATGAAGTAAGGCTGCAGGTTCTTTCTGGGACGGTTGAATGGACGGAGCAGAGATGTACAACCTAAAACAGCGGTTCTCAACCTGGGGGTCGTGACCCCTTTGGGGATCAAACGACCCTTTCACAGGGGTCGCCTAAATACATCCTGCATATCAGATATTTACATTATGATTCATAACAGTAGCAAAATTACAGTTATGAAGTAGCAGTGAAAATAATTTTATGGTTGGGGGTCACCACAACATGAGGAACTATATTAAAGGGCTGCGGCATTAGGAAGGTTGAGAACCACTGATCTAAAAGTTCTCTGTCTCCCTGGACCGTCCTGCTCCTGGCCCTTTGACTCAAGAGAGAAGGGTTTTCTCAGTAGTCTGTACTCACTGGCTTCTCTGGCCTGCTGCCTTCTCTGGTATCCACGCTGGGTACAGGAGGCAAAAAGAAACCCAGAAAACCCACTCCAGTCACTTGCTGCGTCCTCTGGGCCCTCAACATTCTACCTTCTTCTCTTCACTTACCGAGTCTTCTTGTGTTTATTTCACATCCCATGTTCAGATTTCTAGCTTTAAGTAGCATAGAAATATAGAAAAGCATGTCTTCTCCATCTTTTCAGAAGTGGAAGCCTCCTCCTATTTATTAAGTTGCATTATTTCTTCTTTGTCACAACACGTGATGTCTATACCAGGCTTTTATCAACCCCTTTTGCCAAAGTTTCCCTACCATCCTGTCCTTGATTGAGACTCACTCCCCAGCAGAGAAGGTAACTCCATTGTTGCTCTGCTTTGCATGTGTTTCTCATTGTTTTTTATTTATTTTTTTAAGTCCTATACACATAGATCATGAATACATTTATGCATAGTGGGGTACAAGGTGTTGATTTTTTTATACAATTTGGAGTGCTTACATCAAACTAATTAATATAGCTTTCACCTCATTTACTTGATAATTGTGTTAAGCCATTTATGTTGTATACTTGATAGATTTGACTTGTACCCTTGCAATATGCTCCATACGTGTGGTGTGGTCCCACCATTTACCCTCCCTCTATCAAGCCTCCCCCCTCCCCTCCCTTCCCACTCCATTTCTCTACTTCATCCTGGGCTATAGTTGTGATCTATCTTTCATAAGAAAGTGTGAGTAAATATAAATTGGTTTCATAGAAGTACTGAGTACATTGGATACTTTTTCTTCCATTCTTGAATACTTTACTTAGGAGAATATGTTCCAGGTCCCTCCATGTAAACATAAAAGAGGTAAACTCTCTATCTTTTTTAAGGCTGCGTAGTATTCCATGGTATACACATACCACAATTTATTAATCCACTCAAGAGTTGATGGGCACTTGGGCTTCTTCCATGACTTGGCTATTATGAATTGAGCTGCAGTGAATAATCTGGTGCAAATATCTTTTTTGCGAAGTGATCTTTGGTCTTTTGGATATACTCCTAGTAGGGGAATGGCAGGGTCCAATGGCAGGTCTCTCTGCATCTTGTTTTTAGGAACTCTGATGCCAAACTAATTTTCTTGCCTTTCTAAATTATTTCATTATTTTGCCTAGAGGAACCTAAAGATATTGTTG
>CAUYRH010117028.1:0-10762 GCA_963574655.1 Perodicticus potto | reverse complement strand
GATACTTTTTCTTCCATTCTTGAGATACTTTGCTAAGAAGAATATGTTCCAGCTCCATCCATGTAAACACAAAAGAGGTAAAGTCTCCATCTTTCTTTAAGGCTGCATAGTATTCCATGGTATACATGTACCACTATTTATTAATCCACTCGTGGGTCGATGGGCATTTGGGCTTCTTCCACGTCTTAGCAATTATGAATTGGGCTGCAATAAACATTCTGGTACAAATATCTTTATTACATCATGCCAAATCTTACAGACAATAGAAAAAGAAGAAATATTTCAAAATCACTAAAACACACGCACTCCACTGACAGCAGTGCCAGGTATATGTAAGGGCCTTCTCAGGGTCTGTGGCTGTTGTCACTGTCATCCTCACTGCCGCCTGGTTTGTGACAGTGCAAAATCAAAAACAAAGCATAACCCACATTCGTAAGGAAATGCCTAAATAAACATCTACACGATGGAGTATCATGCAGTTTAAGAAACCACGGTAGAGTTTTATATATCCCATCCTAGAAAGGCCTCTCACACATAAAGATAAAAAATAAGGATGCCAAATTCCAGAATTTCCATCCACACTGTGACCGCGCAGTGACCACAATGCCTTTCATACAAACATCCCCAGTGCCTTAGCGATTTCTCAGTAGAATGAGTCTTTGCAGACCACTATGTGGTAAGAACAGTTTATTAGATTGATGCCTTTAGCAGCACGGAGCACATGGGGGGCCCTGAGCCAAAGTCCTCAGTGACAGGGAAGTGACCAGATTCCAAGAGGCCTGACTGTCGCCTGTTTTAATCGCTAGACAAAGCAGATAAGTTGCAGAGGGGACAGAAAAATTAAACATGTCTGTTTTTGTTTTTTAGAAGCAATTAGAGGTTTATAGCCAGAGTGCTATTTTTTGAATCGGAGCCAGTAATTATTCCTTTTTTTTCTTTCAAAGAAGATGATTATACCATAATTACTGAAATTTTTAAGAAACACTTTGGAGCCACCCCTTTATTTCCCTAGAGCAAGCACTAGTTACTAAAACCTTGCCATGTGCACTGGGACATGGAAGAAAATTTGAGTGTGAGGCCCTGGGGAATTCTTCACAGGGAAAACCTCTGTTGTCAAAGGAGAACAGTGAAGCAAAAAGGGCTGTAACAGTTATCGAAATGCAGAACCAAACTCGGAATCCACAAACCCGCGGGGAGAACCCGAATTTACAGATTCCTACAGTCCAGGATGTTTAGAACGATTTCAACTCTCTCAGGTAATTCAAACATTCCCGCTGACATTCCATTAAAAGTATCGGTTTCCTTGGCATATCCCTTCCTTAACAAAAATAAGGGCTGTTTTTCAGCCTTGCTTCAGGATGATGGGCTCCAATTCACACTGCTGGAGTCTGACTCAATGGATAAAACAAACAGAAAATATACACAGTGAATTTACATGGTAGGAGAAGAAAAAATTACAAGATAGGATCAAAGTTCAGGATCTTAATTTTTTTTTTTTTTTTTTTTTTTTTTTAGACAGTGTCTCACTCTGGTGCCCTGGGTAGAGTGCCGTGGCATCACAGCTTGCAGCAATCTCAACTCTTGGGCTCAAGCCATCCTCTTGCCTGACTCTCCTGTGTAGCTGGGACTACAAGTGTCCACCACAATGTCCAGCTGAATTTTCTATTTTTAGTAGAGATGGGTCTCACTCTTGCTCAGGCAATCTACCTGCCTTGGCCTCTCAAAGTGCTAGAATTACAGGTATGAGCCACGGTGCCCGGCCTAGGATCTTAATTTTGGAGAGACAGAAGGGAGAAGTCGGTTGTAACCTTGGTTTTCTATTTCTGATTTTAAAGCAACTTTTGTTTGAAATGTGTAAAAAAAAAAATAGATGCCATGGCACTCTGCCCGGGGCAACAGAGTAAGATTCTTTCTCAAAAATAAATAAACAAGATGTACAAAAAGTAAGCCAGCTGTGATAGCTTATGCCTATGATCGCCATACTTTGGGAGGCTGAGGTGGGAGGATCTCTTGAGACCAGGAGTTTGAGACCAGCCTGGGCAACATACTCAAACCCCCATCTCTGTAATTAATAAAATTTTTAAAAATGTACAAATATAAAAATAGACTTAAGATCAAGATGGTCTATAGCTGATGTATGCCTTCTTTTCTTGTCCTTATCCCAATAATACATACATAAATTCAAACATAAGTCCAGTACTTAATACATGCAAAGTACATGATAACCACTGAAGACAGGGATTCGGAAAAGGTAAAAATTGCAAAATATGCTTAAGGATTCATAAGAGAAAATTCCTGGAAATGTTCCCCAGTCTCTAATTTTCTTTGCTAAATATATCACAGAGAAAACCTCTTACTCAAAACTTTTGATATCCTCATTTTAAAATGAATATAATAATTAAAAACTCCCTTTTCCTCTTTACATTTTTTCTAATGGCTTAAACAAAATAATCTCAGACATAATAAGCGATAATTATAATCTATGAAAGTTTTTCAGGTAAGAAAAAAATTTGAATAAGATATTAAGCCTTTGCCAAAAATGGTTTCAGATACTAATGGTATAAAAGTTACATAAAACAGCACAATGATTTATAATATAAATATACCAAAATGTAATAAATATAATACAAATAGTGGAATTTTGCCCTTTTCCTATTAGCAAATGTAATGTTATATCCCTTAAAAAGGAACTATCAAAATTCACATAAGTTTTTTTTTTTGGAGACTGGTCTCACCCTTCTCAGTTTGTTGCCAAGGCTAGAGTCCCAGGGCATCAGCCTCACTCACAGCAATCCCCAACTCCTGGATTCAAGCGATCCTCCTGCCTCAGCCTCCTACAGGTGCCCACCAGAACGCCTAGCTAATTTTTTCTATTGTGTGTGGAGATGGGGTCTTGCCCAGGCTGGTCTTGAACTCCTGGCCACAATTCTCCCGCCTCAGCCTCCGAAAGTGCTAGATTTATAGATGAGCCATGGTGGCCAGCCCATACTTATTTTTATCTAAAGGTTTTATAAAGCTAAATAAAGCAAAGAGAGGTAAACTGACCAGATGAAAGGTCACCTTTTTTCCTGTGATGACTATCCACTGAGGGCTTCAGGGTGCCAGGTACAGAGCATGGTGCTGGAGATAAAGCGGTGCCAAAAACAGCGGAAGGAAGTTGTAAGTCAGATCATCCTACTAACACACAAGTAGAGACCACAGTCAGGACAACGCCCAGGGCACCGGGATGATTTCAGGCCAGGAATCAAAGGCCACCCTGAAGAAATGAAATCTGAGCAGGTCTCCACAGGACACCAGAGGGTACACAGCAAGGTAGGTGCAGCAGGCCAGGAACACAGCACAGAACCTTCCAGCCCAAGGGTCTTTCCACTTGTCCAAGGAAGCTGGGGGCAGGGAAGCCGTGCTTCACCTGGTATTGTGTGGTGGACCCCGGAGTCATGAGCACCCGAGAAACAGCCTTCAGCCCTCCTGATGCCCCTCAAAACCTGCCTAGATTCCTCTTCCTATCTCGTCCAAGGTGCCTCTGGAGTGTCCTAGGTCCTGCCTCTCCATCATGGAGGGTTTAGGATGCTGAGACACCTAGCACAGGGCTGGTGTTTGCACATGAAGCCAGGATTCACCCAGCCTTCTTTCCTGCCCTCCTCCCCAGCCGCCTTGGGGCCAGACCCCATACAGAAGTTGGTGGAAGCCTAAGACCTCATCCTTGCCTCCCAGGTCCTTCTGGAGGAAAACCTCCAGGGCTGTAGCCTCTCCTTTCACAAGGAAAGCATGGAGAGTTTGAGTCTCTGAACTCAAAACCAGCTCAATGATGGAAAGTCAGCTGCTTTAAAAAAGAAACAACACAAGTATTCCTTATTTTGTAAGACTTTTTCCGTTTCCAGGAGGGGGAGGGGGGAAGATTGGACTGTTTCAGAAACAACAGCTGCTTCAAGTTAATAAAATCTGACTTATCTTTGCTTGGAAACTGATGACTAGTTTTAAGTGAGGAAACTGGATTTCTGTGACTATTTCTCTTCTTAGGCTATGAATTCTTTGTTCTTGGGGTGGCAGTAAAATTGAACATGTGGTTATTTTTTATTGGCAATTTAGGTTAATAATGATACATTTTAAATCCAAGGCCTCATATCACAAATGATATAATCAAGCTAATGGTGGTAAATAACCTAAAAGTCATCACGATTAGGGAATTGTCTCAGAATTTTTAACCAATTAGTCTAATTGGTGATTTTCTTCCATTTAATATTTAAATGTCATATCTTATGTCTAATGACTGATATTAAGTTTCTGAAAACATGTTTAAAGACAAGGGAGACTGTTGTCATAATGATTCAAAAAGACATGCAATTCAATAAAGTTTCAAAACATCATTTGAAATCATTAATTCTGTAATTAGTGTGAGTTTTAGAACACTAAACACTATTTAGCTCAACTTGCATCTTAGAGAAGCAAAAATAAAAACACTCATAGTAAGTTAAATGGCATCATCTCATCATTTCAATTTTTTTCTATATATAAAAGAAAAAACCTACACAAATATTAAGTGTTCATCTCTAGATGGGGGGATTGCACTGCATCTCATATTTTTCTGTTTTAGAAAATGAAAATGCATAATTTTTACAACAACAAAATTGTATCTGTCATACCTATTTTTTTTTCTTTTGGACTAAAGAAATCAAACTTGGAAATGCTATTTCCAAAAAACCTTTTCATAGTATAACCAGTTGAGTTTATATTATGAAAATAAAATCTTTGGCTAGCTCTACCGTAAGGGAAGCTGCTTGAGTATGTGATAAAAAAATCCAGGAGCAAATCTGGAAAGCCAGCAGACAGAGAAAGAGAGAGAAAAAGTACTAAGTATTAATATTAATTGAAATGTCCTCATTTTTGTCTAGTGAGATAGTTCCTTCTAAGGTGTATGTATCATTGCATTGTTCAGAGCTATTGTTAGAAAAACTAAATTTTCTTAATCTAGCATATAACAATCCTTCCCCTTAAAACAAATTACGGGGAACTCTAGAACTCAACTCCATCAAAACAGAAACACAGACACAAATCAACTAGGTGATTCACCTCTCCTGGCCTTTTGCAGGAGGCATATCCAGTCATCCACACACAGAAGGGTGAATGTGCAAACTCTCCTTCCTCCCCTTTCCTGCCCAGTCCCCCTCCCTTGGTCAGGAGCTGAGCTGCAGAGGACCTGAAAAGGTCGGGTGAGAAGTAGGTGGCTCCAGGCTCCGGGGAATCCATCCCGAGGCAGACACAGGAGGCTCCCTAGAACCCTCACAAAGGCAAGTGTCAGGCAGGGCAGTAAACCCTGAACTTGAATCACCTAAATATGCTGGTATAAGCTTTACAATGACCTCTTAAATCATGTCCTCTCTTAGCTTGTGAGTGTTGCCACTGACCCCCACAAGTCTGGAACACCTGAGATCTGCGCTGTTTGACAGCCCAGGCAAGAGCATCACAAATGTTTCCAAGGACACCGGTCTGCTCTGCTTGGCAAGCTGCCGGATGCTCCAAGCTTACCCAAGAACTGTTAAGGAAGTTGGTAAGATGCAAGTTACTAGGCTAAGAATTAAAAAGAAATGCTACGGTAGTGCTGAGACCCAGCTCCTACCCACAGGAAGACTCCAGGCACGCTGAGCAATCAGAACACCCAGGCAGCTACAATTAGCCAATTAGCCAGGGAAGAGTCATGACCGTCCTCTGGCTGTTGTCCTTCAGTGGGTTTGGAATTAACCTTACGCCCAGCAGGCAATATCCTTCCCAACCCAAAGGCTCAACTGGGAAAGAGTTACTCAAAACGGTGTTTTTCGGGCGGAGCCTGTGGCTCAAAGGGGTACGGCGCTGGCCCCATACACCAGAGGTGGTGGGTTCAAACCTGGCCTGGCCAAAAAAAAAAAAAGTGTTATTTTTGTTTTTTAAATACAATTTCATGCTTTTAGTCCAGCAATATGTGAAACTTCCTATTGTTTCCAGTCCTTTTTTATGGGGAAGAGGGGTAACCACTAATTATTAGGGCTTTAATAAAAGATTAGGTTATGACACTAAATGAGCTCTAATCTACAAAATATGTTGACACAGGAATCCAAACAAAAAACCTTCAGAGCTTGCCTAGGGAGTTTACATTAAGAGAAGCTCTCTGGTATGAAAGCCTCTTAAACACCTCTCACACACTTGCTAATCTTCCTTTTGCATACAGGCTTCAGGCCTTGGACTTGGAGCCTTCAACTGATCTGAAGATGGTGTTTTCACTGCACGTTAAAGCTACAGTCTAGTTACTGCGAGTAATACTCATTTCTCATTTATGTAAGGAAGAGATTGTTTGCTTTTAAGATAAGTTTACATTTTAAAAGAGTGTATGTCAACAAAACATTAAAGTACAACATAGAAAGGAGAAGAACTTATGGTTGTATCCGAAGGACTGAAGTGTTGCCAAGGGTAGAATATAGTTTCAGGGTGCACGCAATTAAAACAAAAGAAAACAAAAGCCTAAACAACTAGAAACTGTTTCACCACAATGTTATCTTCGTTCTTCCTTAGAATCAACATTTACGTTCATGGGAGGACATGGAAGCAGACAGTTCATTTACAAATCACGGATATTTGCAGTCCAGGTTGCTTAAGCAGCCCCGTCATACCCACTGTCCCGACAGGATAGAATTAGCATGAGTAATGGTAATGTCTCTGCAGGGGACATCTCCCCAGATCTGTGCCCAACAGGGCCTGCTCTGAAGTAACGAACAACTTGTTGGTATTAACATGCCTTGAATCCAACACAGCTTGAACCCTTTTTTTCCCCTCAGATCTCAAGAGATGAAAACCATATTGGAGAGCCCCTTTCGTGTGCCAAGTGCTGTGTTAGACTATTCGCACACATCCTCCCAATTGGATGGTAACGAAAATCCTATTACTCAGAACTCCTACTGTCCCCATTTTACTGATGAAGAAACAGACTAAGAAAGATGGAATGGGATAAGGGAAAGAATTCAACTGCCAAGTACTCCCAAACCCCCAATGATATACGAAAAGTGTGTTTGGGAACAAAATCCTCTGGAGCCCAATTTTTTTGACACAGATGGAGAAGCAAGACCTCCCATGAGAAAAATCATTGCCTTGTTGCATCCATGCTAGAAGATCTGGGAAATCGATTAAACATATCTGCTCAATGGCATGTCAGACACGTTTTGCTCCACAACTGGAAACACTCACCCTACTCATTAAAGGAGTTAACAAGTACCTTTGTAACTCCTTTGTATCTGTCCCTTTTCTCATAATCTTGGGTTGGAAATGTTCTCTGGCAGACAGAGACCTTTCCATCGGCACCAGATTCACTTTACGGAGATGGAGAGGTGTTAGCACAGCCAGGGCTGAGCCTCACTCGTGGTCCAGCAAAAATGCATTATCAAGAATAAGATTCCTTAATACAGAAAGCCCCCTGGTGTCTGGTGACCATTAACAAGAGTCATGGTTCACGACCAAGAAGTGAGGTTGGCACATTTGTATACACAACTCTATTTGCTAGGTCTGAATGGTGTCCGTCAGAGAAACAGGGAAAGGGGTGGGAGACCAAAGAACACAAGCAACCATGTAAACAGCTCATCTGGAGAAACCATTTAAAAATTAAGTGAATTTTTTAAACACATAAAGGGATCCAGACAATAAACTTTGTACAAACACCTTCTCAATTTCATTTAGGAGCTCTTCTCACTGATCTGCAGATGGCTGAATAAGATATGTAATTTGCCTGAGATTTGTGTTTTTATCTGCAAGCAAGATGATCATTTATTTTCACATGTGCCAGACTGTACGTAGGTGGAGCTACTTTTAAAGAAGCAGTAAGAGTGGGGTTGTGGGGTGTGCCACACCTTATGGGGGCAAAACACGATTGTAAGAGGGACTTTACCTAACAAATGCAATCAGTGTAACTTGGTTTCTTGTACTCCAGATGAATCCCCAACAACAACAACAAAAAATTGAAGTGGTAACGCTCTGAAAGCTTCCAACCTGCCAACTGTTAGGGCTCTTAGACAAACTCCTATACCTTTTCTCTTTGTCATTATCGCCGTGACCAGAGCCAGCTGCATGTCTGTCCAGTGGCTACAAGGTCACACTGAGCATTCCAGCTAATTCCTCAGCAAGTCAAGAAGAGGAAAGGTTGTTGCTCTCGCCAGGGAAAGCCAGGGTGCAGAAGTTTCCAGGGCAAGTGACATCGTTTCTATTCACCTAACGGAGATGTCTCAAGTGTGTCCTAAACACGTGGGCTGCAGAGTGTGGAAGCATTTGACAGTACGAGTCCATGAACTCAGGATGCCATCTGAGAAACAGTGAACAGAATCGCTGTCGGAAGATCATGGACTCACATGGCCGGCACAGCAAAGGAAGCTGTGGTCAGGCTTCACCTGCAAACGCTTCTGCGCTTTTCTACCCATTTTCTGAGGCACGTGCTTAGGAAATTTTAGGCAGAACTCATGGAGTCCTGTGTCTCAATTTCCTGACAAACTTAAAAAAGAATTCCCTTTCCTCATTTCTTACTGTCATTTCAAACAAATAATCGCCACTTAGTATGATGAACAACACAGAGAAACCAAAATCATCTTTTGTGGCTAAAAAAGCTGTTTCTTACTAGAAATCATGTCAGTTTGCTGAATTTCAAGAAGATACATCTGCTTCGCAAACTCCACTGCCAAGCTCATGGAGAAATTTATAAATTTTGGTCAAAAACTATCTTCTGATTGGGGTGCCGTTCTAATCTCTAAAGCAGCACAGAAAAGCTTAAGTCCTCACAACACTCACATTCACAAAGACGCATGAAGGACATCTCAGTGTCACTCTACTTTCCACCACTCTACTCTGCACTAGGAGCTAAGTGACCCTGAATGCATTCAAGTCAAATGGATAAAAAGAGGCCACAAGAACTTCATTATAATCTCCAAGGTCAGAACCACAAACAAGAAATCTAGTAGGTGAACAAAATGAAGAGGGCGCTGTGGGTACACAGGGCGTCCTGCACTAGGTGGGCCTGAGCTACCTCGCCTAGAAAACTGATCCGAGAGACCCCTGGCACTGGGAGGTGTTTCCTTCGGTTGAGATTAAACGTGGTGTCCAGAGTCCTTCAGAAAAAACAGAAAACCCCCATGCTCTGTAAACTACAGAAAAAATAGGTCATTACTCAGACCTCACTTTGCTTTTGGAGAACCCCTACTACAAAACCATTCTCCCTCCCACCCCCGGAAGCCTATGTTTACAAAGGCCAGGCCCATTTAAAACATGCCATCCCTTTTTTTGGCCCTCATTAAGTACAACTGCTTCTGGAGCATACATAATACGGGACACACTGGATGTGTACTCTCCACGCCACAAAATGACAGCCGGATAGACAGTCCAGCAACATAACTTTTTCACCATATTTACTTTTTTCCCCCCTCCTTTTACTGTAGGGGAGAGGAGAAAATTATTTTTTTCCAGAAAAAGTTCTAAGTCTCACCTCAAGAATGAAGTGTATCTCCTTTAAGTGGTATTGTCAACATATAACATTTCCAAGTCAGTTTAACCCTTTTTTAATATGAACCAAAACCACATTTGTTAGACTTCCTGGTGGTACTTACTTAACCATGGGCTGCGACTGCCAAATTATATTTTCTGTTAAAAAAAAAAAAAAGTGGATCAACTAAATAAAAGCAGTGTTTAGGACAAGCCAAGCAGATTTTCAGAAAAGACATGCCTCCTGTCACACTTACACAGACTAAAACCTTTTCTTTTTTAAAAAAGTTACCTGTTTTGATATCTGACTGTGCTGACAATCTGGAGTCTGAAGTCTGAAGTCTAACTTCTATAGCTACTGTTTTTATGCAAATTCACTTATAAATTGGGACATTTGCCTATTTTGGGCTTCGGAAAATTTCCTATGATAAACAGATTTTTCAACTGCCTGAATTTTCCACCAATTTACAGCAGAGTTAAGTAATCGTGACACAGACCATAAGGGCATAAATCCCAAAAAAATATTTACCGTCAGGTGTTGAATAAAAAATTTCTAACACCTTCTCTAAGTGCTTACTGAATTCTTACAACAGCCTATGAAGTATTATTATTATTCTAATTTTATAGAAGAGGCAACTGAGGCCCAGAGAGGGAAGGCCATCTGATGAAAGTAACACAGCAAAAGGTGCAGAGCCAGGACTTGAGGCGGTGTGACTCCAGCACCCAGGCCCACCGCCACCGTTATTGGTTATTCCAGTAATTACGATCATGAAATGCGCTATTTAGAACACGTACCTTCCTGCCTCGGCTCCTGTGCTGCTGTGAGCATGGCTGGTGTAGAGGCCGCGTCTCCCGCTGGCCTTGGGTATCCTGCCCACTTCCTGCTCCTCTGGTTTCCTCTGCCTGACCCACGCCTTCTACAGCCAAACTTGTACACTTCTGCATCCGAATATCCATAACCTAGGGCCTGGCAATGCCAGCTGGATGATTCAGAGCAGCCATTTAACATCTCGAACACTCTATTTCCCATGTGAGAAGTTTTTGGGAGCCATTCGCCCACCTTGCAGAGCTCCTCAGACTTCAACCGCTGTCTTCCCTATCTTTCCATGAGTCCTAGGCCCCAGTTGTTTTTTATTTATTTTTATTGTTGGGGATTCATTGAGGGTACAAGAAACCAGGTTACACTGATTGCATTTGTTAGGTAAAGTCCCTCTTACAATTGTGTTTTGCCCCCAAAAGGTGTGGCACACACCAAGACCCCACCCCCCTCGCTCCTTCC
>CAUYRH010117026.1:0-11970 GCA_963574655.1 Perodicticus potto | reverse complement strand
CAGTGCCTAGTCTGCCTTTGAAAGCACTTTTTTAGCAAAATATCTCAAGAATGGAAGAAAAAGTATCCAATGTACTCAGCCCTAATATGAAGCTAATTTATAGCTTTCATATGAAGGCTAAAACCCAATTATAGCACAAGAATACAGGGAAAAGTGAAAGGGGGGAGGATGTGTGGAGGGTAATTGGTGGGATCACACCTACGGTGCATCTTAGCAGGGTACTGGTGAAACTTATTAAATGTAGAATATCAATGTCTTCATATAGTGATTAAGAAAATGCCATGAAGGTTATGTTTAACAGTTCAACCAAAATATTTCAGATTGTATATGAAGTCAGCACATTGTGCCCCATGATTGCACTAATGTACGCAATTATGATTTAATAAAATTATTAAAAAAAAAAGAAAGCACTTTTTCTCAGATGTGTATCTGTGTGTGTTGGCTTAGTTAGGAAGTGAATTTGCATTTTAAAATAGTTTTAAACAGATTCTCAAAAATTGGGATTTATAAACAGAAAACAAATAATCGTTGCTATTGCCAAGCTACACAATAGATGTGTCCTCACCAGTTTTTTTCCCCTTTTCTGCCTATCAGTGTTAAACATACTCCATGTTTTCTACTTTCTTTTTTATTATTTTAGTTGTCAAATTGTCATTTAAGTAATTTTTGCATTGATTTATTTTGATGCTGATTCTAGTTATGTTTTTGAAGAGGCCACATCCTGATTTCCTCGATCTCTCTGAACTCTTTATAAAGTTAATTCCAGGCTGGCACCTGTGGCTCAAGGAGTAAAGTGCCAGCATCCAAAAACTGCAAATAAATAAATAAAGATGTATGTTTAAAAAATAAAATATAATAAAATAAAGTTAATTCCAAATCTTTCTATTTGATAGTTGAGAATTCTTTTTCTTTCTTTCTTTTTTTTTTTTTTGTTGCAGTTTTTGGCCGGGACTGGGTTTGAACCAGCCACCTGTGGCATATGGGGCTGATCCCCTACTCCTTTGAGCCATAGGCGCTGTCCTGATAGTTGAGATTTTCTAAATCCTATGCCAGTAGTGTGGTTATTGCTATGGGTTCCATCTATGTATAGATCAGGTGAAATGTTAATGCTTCATACACCGTCACATTCTCTCAATATAGACTCTCTCAATCTGTACCTTCATGTTTTGGATCTGATCTAATAACCTAGTTATCGTGACTGTTTATTAGGTGTCTCTAGACAATATAAAGAGCATATAAAATATTTTCATACTCCTCATTTTTTATAGAATTAGTCTTCTATTTTAAGTGAAAAAGCACACATTTCACATACTTCATGTGATTGGAACAAAAATTAAGACATAAAACACCTGGGCAATTTTATGAATAGTTCTTTGTATTTTTGTATTCTAACCCTGATTTTCTTTTATGTGTCATTAAGTTAAATTCATCCATATTTGTTTTGACTTATTAGTAATAACTCATAGTCCTGGGATCTTAGCCCTTCACATCTGGTGTAAAAGTGATTTAGGCTTCTCCCTGTGGTGAGTGTTAGTTCCTGCTGCTTTTACCGTTGTAAAGAGACCACAGCCATGACAGAAAATGAATTTCCCTGAATGGCTTGTTCCAGTTAAAGGGGACTTTCATAAACTCTTCACTACTTCTTTGAATTTACTTTGTTGACTCTTGAAACTAGGCTTAATATTACTTTTAATTTATTTCCAATAATTAAATTTATTTAATGCATCTCTCTAACATAAAGTTATAGCTAGCCTTTGATATACTCAGCCCTTTTAAAAAGAAACAATGGCTCTATTCACAGATGTTAGCTTTTAAATTTTATTTTAACCAAATTCATATTTTTTTCTATTTTTTTTTTATTAAATCATAGCTGCATACATTAGTGCAATCAAGGGGTACAATGTGCTGGTTTCATATACAATCTGAAAAGTTTTCATCAAACTGTTTAACATACCCTTCATGGCATTTTCTTAGTTATTGTATGAAGACATTTGTATGCTGCATTTAGTAAGTTTTGCCAAATTTATATTTTAAGGAAAATAATGTCATATGTTACAATGTCCAACATGCACAATAGAGTGAAAAGGAATTACGTTGTAGGCACTTAGGAAACGGCATCTCTTCTGGAAGAACTATAAGTGCTTTTCCAAATCTTAGGCAAAGCTAATAAAGGCCTTAGACCCATTACAAGACTGTTTTGGAAATATTACCTTCTAACTAATAAGAATGATATGCTTCATTTCCTCTCTCTAAATATAGTTATTTACCATTAACCGGAAAAATTTAGATTTATGGGCTTTCCAACTGGCATGTGCCATCTACTCACCAAGGGACTTCACATAATCCTTATAAGAAAAATGGGTATAAAAATGCTCATCCTTAGAGTCTATATGTCTAAATAAAACAATAAATATGTGAGGTGAATGATATGTTAACCAGTTCGATGTAGACATTCCAAATTGTATATAAAATCAGCACATTGTACCCCATAAGTGCGGTAATGTACACAGTTATGAGCTAATAAAAATAAAATAAAATAAAAAATAAAAATACTCATCTTGTAGAACTATGGTAGAGATTATTAAAAATGATAATTTTATAAGACACCTAACTAACTCTGAGGATTATGTATAGTAAATGTCATCTCCCTTTTCTCACTGATTCTCCCATTTCAGGGTGAATAGAAAGTTATGCACAAGCTTAACAGGAAACATAAAACAGCTGCTTCCCCAGACAATAGCACTGATGCCTATTGACACACAAGCCTGAATTCATCTTCTGGCCATCTGCTAGACTGCAGGTTCTGTGAAGGCAGGTTTAGTGGCTTAATCTTTAGGTAGTAAGGAACCGCTCCCTAGCACAGACCTTTACAATATAACATATAAGGCAAGATAATATCTTCTCAGAAGTAATCAAACTCTCATGCCCGAATTGCTTTTGGATATTAACTTATGTATTTGTAATTATAATAAGCAAAACAATGGGCAAACACATGAATTAAGGGCTTCTCTTTCTCCAGAATTATTATCTTAAATTTCTATCTCTAGCTCACTTGTCTTCCTGACAGCGCTGGGTGCACCCCTGAGACATGCTCTTACCAGGTGCTTTAAAACTGGGATGGAAAGTGTAGCACTACTGCCGCCTCCTCTCCCATCAGCACTATGTTACCTACATCTGATGAAATTTTATAATCTTCCCCACCTTGGCACTTCACGCAATGACTATCAATTGTTTATTTTTGTGTCCATCATAAACTGAATTGCTCATAACCTATCTTCATATTATTACTTCTTAGAGGTCTAGAAACTGCATTATTACATATCGAGAAAGGCATTATTATATATTTGTCTTAGTCCATTCATGCTGCCATAACAAAATGTCTTAAAGTGGATAAATTTATAAACAATAGAAATTATTTCTCACAGTTCTGGAGCCAGGAAGTCCAAGATCAGGGCATCGACTGGTTAGGTGTTGGGTAAGCGCTTGGTCTCCACTTCTAACCTGGTGTCTTGTTGCTTCATCCTCTGGATGGGATGAAAACTGTGTCATTATAAGTCAGAATGGTGGAAGGACACAAAGGACCTAGCTAGTTTCATCCAGCTTTTATAAAATAATTAATCCCATACATGAGAGCAGATGACTCATGGACTAATCACCTGCTAAAGGGGCCACCTTTTAATATTATTGAAGATTAAGATTCAACATGAATTTTAGAATGGACATAAAAATTCAAATCATAGCAATAACTAAAATGTCAACCTACTTTGGTATCAAGAGGCCAACATTTCTGCCCCAATTTTGCCATTTGTAAGGAAAGGAGTTTGCCAACATGGTTTTGGTTTCATTGTAGTTATATGTAACGTCTTATGATTCCTTGACTGAATCTCCAAAACACACCCCAGTCTGGCTTCTTGTTCAACTTGGAATGCACCTTTTCATCCAAAGCAGTCTCTGATCATGGAATAAGAACAAATGAAGCCATTCTTAAGTTAAATTTTAGCTTAATGGCCCAAAGATGTTTATTTATCTAAGGGTTTATTAAAAGTCCATATCCTTAAATGTGGGAGCATTTTTTGCTGATAGTTCCACCCACAAATACAAAGCCAAGTTATCAGAAGATTTGTTGTTTTCAAACATCCTACTGTGTTGTTTTCAAATATCCTCTAACAAGGAATTACATCATCTACTCCATATCTGTGATCACGTAACAGGTTGAGAAGCTCTATGAGAGACAAATTCTCCATAAGACACTTTCCCTGCCCAGATAAAGAAAGAGATCATTCGAATGGGAAAGTAAATCATATGTCCATGAAATAGCTAGTAGAAAGAGCTACAAAGGGGATATGTTATCTCTATACTCTGAGTATCCCACTTAATGAATATGAACAGAGGGAGGATTATAGAAGCCACTCCTATTGTAAAATATCCTAGGATCTAAAATGTCAAACAGAATGTCTTATATTATCAAACCGATTTCAGTGATTGATAGTAGTAACGATTTCCAGTATAACACTTAGAAAATATTTATGTCCACTTAGGCATGAAAAAATTCATCAGCTTGTGACTATTTAATAGGAATTGATTTTTTTTTTCTATTGCCAATAGCCACATCTACAGAAGATAAGGAAAAGGTAACATTGAGGACATACTAAATGAAGGAGTACCATAAATATATTTAATCAATGGGGTAAATTTGCTGTTGTCTTTCTGACTTGTTCAAAGGTGGCCTTAGGGTAAGTTTCTAAGAGTCTGCTGTCATATTTATATTCTGCACGTGAAAACCCTGGACTTTGTTATCATTGTCTTTTTGACAGTTCAACAATTGA
Source organism: Perodicticus potto (assembly GCA_963574655.1). Taxonomy (NCBI): domain Eukaryota; kingdom Metazoa; phylum Chordata; class Mammalia; order Primates; family Lorisidae; genus Perodicticus; species Perodicticus potto. The sequence goes on along the minus strand of CAUYRH010117026.1, from coordinate 7,144 downwards.
AGTCCTCCCTAATTTCACATTTCAAAAATAGTCAAAAGTTTTCTTCTATGTTTTTGCCATTGATTTTTCAAAAGTGAGTATTAAAATGAAAATAAGCTCACTTTGTTCACTTACATGACTTGTGAGTCTGATCCAAATAAAAGTAATGGCATGAAAACACATCTGTCGTCTTCTAAGACTATAGAGTAATGCTCCTTAACCTCCTCAGCAAACACGCATCCTTTTACATTTTGGGACCAATTTTTCTTTTTAATATATATTTCTCAAATATAGCTTGAGTGCCTTCTTGTGCTAGGTTTGGAAGTAAGCAATGAAAGTTCAGAGTTGAATAAGTCACAGTAGGGTTCCATATCCAAGAAGTTCACATTTTGTGCAGTAGAATGTGAGGAGTTGAAAGGATGCTTCAATTAGATAGTTTACATAGAAAGATGAGTACTAGACCAGAGTTTGGGATGAGAACAGTGCTGAAGGCTAGTTTTTAAGGCAGCAGACTGATGAATATAGCATGGGGTAAAAAATCTCTGGCCTCAACAGAGATAGTAGGTTTGAGGATTAAAAAGTTATTAGATTTGAGACATATTTCAGAGTTGAATTAACAGAATTTTGGTGATTCTGGAATGTAATGGATATTTATTATAAGAGTGAACAAATATAATCCATTTAAGGATAAGAGATCAATTAATTAGAAATTCTATGGAAATAAATTTAGTCTTCTATTTCAGTGGGTAGTAGGTTAGAAGTCTTACAGAGGTTTCATGTAAGTTTCATTTCCAAGAACCTGCTAACAGGTTGCTAAAATCATTGTTATTCTTTTCATCCTCTATGACCATGAAGGAGGCATTTCTATAATAAGGTAACGTCTTTTATTGTATGGGAGGCTAAATGTGCAGAGATTAGAGTATCTGGAATCAATACCACTATCCCTGAACAAAACGTGAGTTTGAATCCAAAGGACTAAGTTCATAACGTGAGGGACACTAACGAAGGACATACAGAGGCAGAAAAAGAAAGTGTCAAGAGCGCCTATCACAACTGAGGAAGCTAAAATTTTAGTAGAGCTGGTCTAAATATAAACCGTAATTTAAAAAAGTTAATACCCTAAGATGTGAAATTTGATGAAAACAAAGTGCATTTTTGAAAATAATAAAACATTCAATATGATGTTAAATTTTTTTGAAACTTAGTTCCCTGTATTTATTTTTTGTATGTCAGCTATTCAGTGGCTGCCTTTCTTTCTCTACTCCATATATGTTTATTGTTATTATTCACTGAGAAAATATAAGTAAAAACAATATATCAAGTGATAGGTTTACTGGATGGTTTTGTAGACATGGATTTAAAAGAAGATTGATTTTGCGGGAGAAACTGAATAAATACCTTTCATTCCTCCTGCTTTCCCACATTTTAATGTGTTCCTAGATCAGCTACAAAAAGGAAATATGAGCTCTTTCTCAGGAATTTTAACTTGGATAAATAACGGTGGTTAATAAATAAAAACAACCTGGCGTTTATACAGAATCCCACTCTATTTATGAGTTTTGGCTTGATTTCATAAACACCTGATTCACTCCTCAGGGAGGATGCTGTCTCCTCTAAACGGCAGCTCTTATCTTTTTTAACCTGGTGTAAGAGGAATTTTCCGTGCTTCGATTCATTGAAAAATGTGCCTCTCTCTCCCATTAACATCTGTTTGAGTTGCTTCTTGCCCCACTGCTTATCAGGGCCGCCTGGTAAATTTCCAAGATGAAAAATTGTGGCTTTCCCTTGTCGTTTACTACAGACAGTGAATTTAGGTTACAACACCTCTAACGTGCCAAGAATCTCAGAAAGCTTTTCTTTAAAAATTTTAAATGTTGGCTTTGGCAGAATATTATAGCTGCGACTGAATGTCTGGGCTTCTCCAAATATTATATGTTGAAGTCTAACCCTTAATGTGAACAGGGTGGAAGCAGGGCATTTGGTAGGTGATTAAGGCAGGACAACAGAGGCCAAATGGGTGGCATTTGTGCCTTTATAAAAGGAATGCTGCAGAACCCCTTGTCCCTTTCATCCTGTGAGGACACAGTGAGAAGTACCTTCCACCTGCGAGCCGGGAAGTGGACCTTCACCAGACCCTGGCCTGCTTTCACCTTGATCTTGGACTTCCCAGCCTCTGGAACTATGAGGAATGTTTTCATTGTCTATAAACCACCTATGAAATTTTTGTTGTAGCAGTCCAGATGGACTAGGTCAAGGTTATAGAACAGGACTTCTCAAGATAGAAAATAATGAGAGTTATAACCCAATTTGGGGTTGTACATTATGAGGCTTGTGTAAACTTTTGTGCTTTCTACTGTAGCCATAGTGGTGGATTGATTATATATGTATAATCGACAGTTCTAATTTATGCCTTCCCTGTCTCCAACATTTTCCCTGTGACTTTTAATTGCCTCACATTTGGAATGTGTGATAGGATTTACTTTGATCGAGAGAATAAAGAGAAGAGTTGTTCTGCCATTTCTGAACCAAGGCCTCAAAGGGCTCACACACTTCCATGTTCTCTATTCATCCCCTGCTTGTGGCATCATGAAAAACCTGAGCTAATTTGTTAGAGAATGTGAGAGCAGGTGGATCATAGGTGAGAAATAAATGCTAAGGGCATCCTAGATTAGCAAGGTCTCAACTGACCTGTCTGCCCACAGACAGACAAACAGGCTTAGCCAAGATACACTAAATGGGGCAGGTTGGTAGACCGACTTTCTCATTTTTATTAAGAGAATATTAAATAATTCTCATGAATAGTAGGCATATCTGATCCTGAAAATTATGGCTTCTATGCTTTAATAATTCTTAGCAGATAACTTTTGACATTATGTTATGCATTATATAAATAATATACATATATTACGAGTTCATATAAAATTTTTAAATTTTTTTATTTTTAATTATTATGAACACAAAATAGTTGTACTACATAAAAGTTTAAAGTCCCAAACCACTGAAGCTGTAAATGCGGAGTCATGTGTTCAGCTGCATAATTGCTTTGAGATTTAATTTGCTTCACAACTTATTTTTTCCTACTTGATCAAAGTTGCATGTTCACCTAAAATAAGCCCAAAACTTCCCTCACAGACACGTAACAAGCAATGAACAAGTGAATTTGTTTCCCTAACAAACAAGCCAATATGCAGCCTGTTTCATGTACTTGATCTGAGAATAAAAAAATAAATTAAAATATTTTGAAGCAACGACCTTTACGTATGTTTGATTTTTTTTTTGGTTCAGAAAGTTTATAGAAGAAAAGTAGTTTTTCTCAGTCTGTCTGAATTAAAAGGTTTAAGAAGGAAGAATGTTTCAACAGAAAATCTTCCAAGGATGTTGCCTATTCCATCACCAGCCATACATTAAGCTGGGCCCCGGCCAGCACCCTGGTGTGGAGAGGCTGGATACTCAGATGGCCAATGGCAGATGGGTGCTGAAGAGTGAGTAAAGGTTTACTACTGACGAATAAGTTTCAAAGCTGTAAAAATCAGTGATGAAAAACTGCTGAGGCAAAGGCACACACAACAATTAGAATGTAGAGCAGAACACATTTCAGGTCTTAACAAATTTTGTACTGTGTAAGATGTTTTAACTCAACCAATATTTGTGATTACAAATTCTCTTCCTCAAAACACAACGTTTTGGGGGGGCTCCTGTGGTTCAAGGAATAGGGTGCAGGCTCCATATACCTGGGGGTGGTGGGTTAAGCCCACCGCCGGCCAAAACTGCAAAAACAAACAAACAAACAAAAAAAACAGAACATTCTGTCTAGCAAGGTAGGAGTTTATAGAAAAAGAATATTGTGATAAATATAATGCAATGACCAAATTCAAGAACTATTAAAGGGACTATTTTCTTTTGTGGGAAATAATTTCTTTCATTAGCCTTTCCAGGCAGCTTGTTTGTTTTATAAGTTACAAACTTTACTCCAAATAATTGAAAGGGGAATACTAATTATGTGTGTGTGAGTGTGTGTGTAACGGGCTGTTTATGTACACTACCTAAAATAATACCTGACTTATAAACACTTTAAGTTTTAAAAATTAAAATTTTATTCTTAATTAAAGTATCTTTGGAATAGATTATTAATAAAAGTTTTTTACTATGTCTGTTAAAATGATGACATGGACATTTAGTGATATAAAAATTTTAATCTATTAAGTTTAAAGCATCAGATTTAGATCAGTATATAAAGTAATCCTATTTTTGTAAAATATAATGAATATAAACAGTATTTATGTAGAAGGAAAACTTGCCTTTTATCATTTAGATCTTACAGTGATGTATAGTGGGAGAATAATTTTTGTATGCAATATATTCTTAGTATAAAAGCTTAATGGTATGAGAAAAATTTATCATATTAAAAACAGATTATTGGAAAGAATTTTAAGTGACTTTTACTGAGGAATTGCAAATGTGAAGTTTTCATTTAAGGCTTCTTCTTGGCAGCCACAGGAAATATCAGAAGACATGTCAGAAGCTACAGCTGAAAATAATTCCTAAAAAATATTGAAATCCTCCAAGATTATCTTTAGTCATTTCCATCATTTCCATTTAATATATGAAGAATCTCCAATACCAGGTCAAAATGATTTATTATCAGTTCAAAGGGCAACCATGTTAGTTTGCATTAAAATCCTTACCTGATGGCTTTCTGTTTTGCATTAAGCTTGAGTATTTCTTTTAGGTCTTGAGACCCAGCCTGAATCTTCACTGATCTGCTAATATCTCAAGTGTCCAATCAGTACTAGAAAACTATAATGCTCTGAAGTGGGGCTTATTTGTTGTGCTTTCAGCATCTTTCTCTGGGTTGTTATCTGAGGTGTACTGAGTGATGTGGGGGGGATTTATCCTTTGTTCACTCCCAGACTTAACCATTTCTGGTAGTTTTTGTTTGTTGCTTTTGTTTGTTTGGTTTAGTTTGTATTTGGTGAAGCTCTTTAAACTGAGAAAGCCAATGTCCTCCACTGTCAAAAGCTTATCTAAGCCAAGAACCAAGTCACACCTGCAGATAATGGGGAGTTCAGATGCCACTAGCAAGTGGCCACTTCTCAGAAGAGCCCTCTCGCCACTGCTCCTGATTTCAATATGATACTAGAATATAATAAGATAATCAAGGGAAATGACAGGTAAACTGATAGGATATTAAGAAATGAAACTTTCCTTGTTAGCAGATGACATGATCATCTATATTGGAAATCTGTGTAAAAAGCTACAAAAGAATTATCAACCACAACCACAAAAAAAAAAAAAAACAGAAATAATAAGTGATGATACCAAGATAGCAGAATATAAGGTCAACATACAAACGTAAATCATTGTTTTATATACCAGCAACGAACAAGTGGAATTTGAAATTAAAATACCATTTACAGGCTCGGCTCGTGTGGCTCGGCAGTTTAAGGCGCCAGCCATGTACACCTGAGCTGGCGGGTTCGAATCCAGCCCGGGCCCACCAAACAACAATAACGGCTGCAACCAAGAAATGGCTGGGCGTTGTGGCGGGTGCCTGTAGTCCCAGCTACTTGGGAGGCAGAGGCAGGAGACTCGCTTGCTGTGAGCTGTGAAGCCACAGCACTCTACCCAGGGTGACAGCTTGAGGCTCAGTATCAAAAAAAAAAAAAATCATTTACATTAGCACCTCCCCAAAATGACATAGTTAGGTACAAATCTTCCAAATGCATACAAAGCTATATAAGGAAAACTACAAATCTCTAATAAGTCAAACAAGTACATAAACAGATATTTAATGTTCATGTATAGAAAAACTCAGCATTGTCAAGATGTCTCTTCTTTCTAACTTGATCAATAGATTGAATAAAATGTCAAGCAAAATCCCAGCAAATTATTTCATGGATCGTGTCAAACTTATTCTAAAGTTTATATGGAAAGGCAAAAGATTTGGAATAGTCAACACAGTTTAAAGTTGGCATTACTTGATTTTAAGACAATATAAAGCTACAGTAAATCAAGACATTGTGGTATTGGGTGAAGAATAGACAATCACGTCAATGGAACAGAATAGCCAGCCCAGAAATAGTCCCTCTCTCCCTCTCCGTCTCTGTCTCTTTCTCTCTCCCTCTCTCTCTCTCTCTCTCCCCTGATCTTTGTCAAAAGAGCAAAGCCAATACAATGGAGGATTGATAATATTTCCAACAAATGGTGCTGAAATAAGTTGACAGCCACATGTAAAAATTAAAATGAATCTAGACACAGACCTTATACCCTTCACAGAAATTAGCTCAAAATGGATGATAAACCAAAATGTAAAACACAAAACGATAAAATTTTAGAAGATAACATAGGAGAAATTCTGGAGGATCTAGCAGGGGTGTCCATCCTTTTGGCTTCACTGTGCCACGGTGGAAGAAGATGAGTTGTCTTGGACCACACATTAAATACACCAACCCTAAAGAAAGCTGATGAGCAAACAAATAAAAAAAGTCCATGTATAATTATTGTGATGTCTGCCACCACGAATAAGCAAGAGTCCTCATACAATAATCCTAATCAGGCGGCGCCTGTGGCTCAGCGAGTAGGGCGTCGTCCCATATACCTGAAGGTTCAAACCCGGCCTCCACTGAACTGCAAAACAAAAAAATAGCCGGGAGTTGTGGCGGGCACATGTAGTACCAGCTACTCAGAAGGCTGAGGCAAGAGAATCGCATAAGCCCAGGAGCAGGAGGTTCTGTGAGCTGTGACACCACAGCACTCTACTGAGAGTGAAAAAGTGAGACTCTGTCTCTACAAAAAAAAAAAAAAAAAAATATTCCTAATCATGTAGCAGCCTATTCAGAGAGTCTTTTAAATGATTGAGCAGGTCCCAACTTTGTGAACACTAAAACAGGAATTGTACATATCTTAAGTGATAAAATGTCTTTGGGGTTTTTTTAACTTTAAAATTAAAAGAAAAGTAGGCAACATAAAACTAGAGATATTTGGCATTGCATTTGAGAATCTGGTTTGATGGAAGTAGTTGTAATTCCCCTTGAGATCTCTAGGTGCTCATCAGATACTTTGGTTCTAACTTTACTCTTAATGTGCTTCAGTCTCACAAATAGTTGCTTTGTGAATGTAGGTGCTGCCAAAAAGCAATGCCGTGACTAAGGCCCGACTGTGAAGT